>JAQFZO010002928.1:0-10928 GCA_034695885.1 Geophilus flavus | reverse complement strand
TGTCGTGTTTGCCACTAGATGGCACGTGACTTTAATTAATATCTGTCTGTTGTGGTTAAATGATACTCCCTAATTCGCTAAAAACCAAAATGTCAGTACAGGAGACATCGACATCGGCTTGATGTACTTAAAAGACATTTCACGACAACAAAAGCAAGATTTTAGTAAATATTTTATCATCTATGAATAATTCCTTTTTACATCATTATGGTTGTTTGCTTCTTAAAGTTCCCTCCCATTTTTTTTGTCAAACAGGAATTTTTGAAAGGAAAAAAAAGATTAAGTAGTTTTTCCTTTCATGGAAATTTGTTTACCAAAATCGACCTGTTTTTCGCTCTTACGGGTTTTTGTTGAGGGCAGCCTTTGTCAGTTTGGCCGAGATCATTTGAATGTTGTTAAATACCGCCGACCATTAGTTTGTTTATCGAGTCTTTTAATGCGTGGTAATAAAAAGATTTTGTTTTTTTGTTTTTTGTTTGTAAACACTTAAGGTCGCAATGCAACGGAAGTGGTGAACGTCTAATTTGCGGTTACACGATCCACTGATTTTTAAAGCGTCATGAAACTTGTCGGAAATGATGATTGAGTATTCGCAATTTTAGTCTGCCAGAATGGGCACTTGGAATTTAATCATTCGGCTTATTCCTTGTTTTAAGGTAAATTCTCACACTCGGACCGGTAATTCTCTTTTGAATTATTACGTCATTAATTACTGAAAAATTTACGATCGCACAAATCAGCAAATTTACGATCGCACATTTGTGAATTTGTAACGAACGTAAGGAATTACAAATTTCCTGTCGTTCATAACTTATTAATGTTATCTAAATTAATTGTTAGCATGGAAACAAAGGCTGCATATTGGATTGTTAGTACGGTACTGTATTATTGTTGTGGTAACTAGAGTATTTCTTGTGTTGTCATGATTCGCCACTAGAGGCGAGATTATGTAATAGAGTGAGTCAGGGTAACTAGAAAGTGAGTGAGTGATAATTGACAGTTACAACCTGTTGTATGTGAAGTATAATAAATATGTAAGGCCTTACTGCTATGTTTGTATTATGTGGACTTTTATTGCACCATCTCTTTACCTCAGTCTCATGGTATGAGAACATCGCAATTATTACCTCTGTTTTCTTAAAAATTTTGAGAGAATAAAATTAGCAGTCATGACTCAAATTCCATCCAGTACCATACGTAAACATCTCCGTTCTTTCTGGCTCTATACGTTATCGCTTGACTTAGGTGAAGAGTTTGTATCGAACGAAAGAAATTACGGGGTGACATGTAATGGTGTTTTTTATCACAATCAACACTACCATCTGACATTAGGGTTAGAAATTAGAATTATTTCCTAGTCCCATCATTCATATAGTTTTGAATTTTACGTCTTTTTTTACTTGATGTCTTGATATAGTAATGCATCCAAGATATCGGAGTGTGCCAATCGAACTGTCATCATGAATTCAGTTTTGAACCCAAAGAATTCTAATGTGAATATGAACTGACATGTCTGAATTTATTCACAACAGAAGGGGAGAAGTAATAGACAAAGTAATTTGCAATAGTATGAATGTTAGAAATAAACAGAGTATCTTAACTGCCATCTATCTACTGTAATGACAAACCAAACTGTCCAGTATCGGGGACTTGGTAGACTCGACGACCAATGTTTTCGAGAGTCTTCATACTGGACTTACCCCGAAATTACAAATTTACGCACTTTTCACCCTCTATAGCCCCACACTGTCATTCATTCGTCATGTTTAAGGGACATAACGGACCCGAGTGCAACGACCAACGGTTCTTCTCGGGCCATATTTGCTTTTAAAAATTTTAACATTTCACATTCTCCACAAGAGATGTACAGCGAGTAAACATACAAAATTTAGCTCGCAGAAAAACAAAATAAAACGAATAACACAAAGTATATACTGTATGTTGCATCCAAAAATAGAAACCAATATCAAAAAATAAGAAAATCGTTAAAAATAAAATGCAAATTTCCATTTCACGTTTGCAAGCTACACCGGAGCAACACGTAAACAAAACAAAGTGCAATGATGGGTGCATCAGACTTCGAGCACCCGATATCAACAAACCAACCAAACACGGTGAACTAAATACTAAAGTAACCGTATGAAATTACACGGCAAAGAAAACTTTAAGTGCTCTGGTGTGTGTTAACACAAGCCGAAGAACGAGTAGCAAACATCAAACTTAATGTGTTACATTAACGTTTTCTCTTTAAATAATAAAAAAAAACGTTAACACCATTAATATACTTTTTTTATTATTCACAAACGATTCGAAAAAATGACTTGCCAGTGATATAAATTTGCGGATGATGCATTGTGGGAAGTTATCGATGCTTATGCAGCAGAAATTTGTTGGAATCAAATACAAATGAGTTGTTTGTGTCAGCAGCGCGCAATTAGGGGGAATGCAGTAATGGGTGAGAGAAGATAAAAAGAAATAAATGACACAGGTGTTCAGTTTAATGGGTAACTAACTCGATTTTACTCGAGATGAATCTTTAACTCGATAAAACGTTAACTTCTTGACTCTAATAATTAATGTTGACATTGATGGGGGAAAGATAAGCGACAAATGTGATTTTTATTTTTTTTTATTTATTTAAATTTTCTTTTTTCGTTTGTTTTTACGTCTTAATTTGGAATTGTAATTTTTTTTCCTTCGTTTTTTCTCTTACGAGATTAAAATTGATGTTTAATATGCAGAAAAGTCGCTCTTCACTAAGCATGTGCCAAGGATGGTTAAGTGCCATCGAGTGACATGCCAAGTGAGAGAAAATGTGCTTGCTTGGCAAAATTGTTTAATTAGTTTTGTTTGCGAAGACATGGAGGGAAAACAGGTCTTGTTTCTTGTTAATTAGACAAGATGAAAACAAGGGAATATTTTTTTTTTGTTATTTATTTCGGAAATTCTTTCTATCGTTTAAAATATCCGGTTTGTTTTTTGTTTTGAGAATTTGTGACGAAATTCTTGATTGTGTAAATAATTAAGTAAGTTGTTTGGAGGTCGTATCAGGGGTTAGTGGGATTCGATGTTTGTGATTTGTGGTTTTGTCAAGGGTATTGGTAGAGCCAGTTTCACGTGAACACGAGTTGTGTTCAACAGTTCAGTGGTTTTTATTTTGAACTGAAGATACAGAGCTGAGGTGCGGACTGCGGTTTTGGGATAAAATTATTCGAATATTATTTTATATGTTGTAGTTTCTTATGCTGATTGGGGATGGGAGATGAATAGATATGTGATGAACTTGGTAAAGACTTTCAGCGTGAAAGCTCGTCACTTTCTTGTATGTTAAGTTGTCTTTAAGATTTCTCTATCAAAACTTGCTTGGATTAAACATTTAGCATTTCACTTTGGATGTGACTGCTGTGTGTGTTGTTCTGTTCCAAACGTCTCAGCTGTTATGAAAGATCCTCCGTTTTAATTTCTCTTTCATTTAATCTTTGGTTTTATTTATTACGTATTTACTTTTACCATTTACAGCCTCTTAAAGATTGTAAATTGTGTTGATCAACTTAAGCTTCCATACATTTGGCCAAGAGTTGTATTACGAGTTTCATGCAAATGTATAGTTTATTTCTAGCTATATTTAACACATTAATGTATGTGTTGATTTTCTTGAGAATGTAAATACAGTAGCTATTAGCAGATTTGTTATTGAACGTAAAGCGCAACGCTTTGGCCATGCACACATATAGCATTTACTAGGTATTCTTTAACGGGAATTCTCGGGATATAATTCCAGGGAAATCCATTCTTTTTTCATGTCTCGGAGTCCCGGGAAAACATTTTTTTAAAACCGATAAAAATGAAAAAATGTCAAGAAAGCTGCAAAATTCGAACTGTTGAGGCTGCCTTCATCCTTTAATAACCTGAGACACGACTTGCAAGCATGTCAAAACTTCAATGACACTTAAGAAAGTTGGTAGTACGGTACTGGATATGAGTTCATGCTGTACTTCAGAGCTAGAACTACTGGAGAGATTTTTTTTCTAATTGCCTTTGTGGACCTACTGTATGTAGATCTACCCTTGTGAAGGTGACAGCCCCATTTGGCTAATCAGTTTGGAGTAAAAGGTGATTAACAATTATTTACAAACACAAAACTAAAGGTATAAGGTCCTCCAGTCATAATTTTCTCTGTTTATTACTTCAGTCTACAATTTTCTTTACTCATTTACAGTACATGCAAATTATACAGTTCATGAAGCAAGCCACCTATTAGTGATTTGCAAAGTTTAGACCCATTACAGTAGTAAAATACGTTTGAAATAGATGTTGAAATTACCTTACACCTTTTTGTGTTAAATGTGGAAATAGTTCTAACACTGCCGGGATAAACGATTATAGTCAAACAAGTTATACTCTGTAGCAAAGCAAAAAAGGTTTCTCGAAATGAGTGAAACATAACATGAAGTACACAATATTTAAGTGACTTCAAAATAAAATACGATATTCTGTCAATATTGCATTTTATCAACTTTCCTTTTTTTTTGCAAAATTGCAAAAATTGATTTTTCCCTTAATTTTTTTTTCTCCCAATTTCTGTTCGGTTGGATGGATGGCTTCGACTGTCATTTCGCTTGTCGAATCCACTAAGCGTGAGAGTTAATTAAGAAACGTGTTGTGCGAGAGAGGGAAAAACACGAAGTGCAGTTACTTGTTTAATAATTCATGTTTCCTCATTTATGGTGATGACCATTTACTTGCATAATTGACCTCATGATGTACGTGCGCATGAATTCCGGTATCGACGATCAATATTGTGTCTGCTTTATTGCACAGTCATGGTTGACAAATATTTGTTTTTCGCTTCTTATACTGGACTCGTGCCAGAATGGGAGACTGCGAGTGGGCGGAGAAGGAAAAAAGAAGAGAGAAAAACTATACACACAACTTAACACTGATTTTGATTTCAAGTAACGATTAGTGCAACTGTGAGGTCACTTAACTGTGTATATTTATTACATTATTTTATTGTTTATACTTTAAGTTACTGTAGTTTTAAAGAGTATGTTGTCAAAGACATATTGGATTAAACCTTTGTTTATTTTATAAATCTAAGAACTTCCCATCAAAAAAACTTCGTAAAATTTTTGCAAATTTTTTTCTACAAATTGTGCAAATTTTTTTGCAAAATTTACAACAATTATGCAAAATTTTATTATTTTTTTTTTACAAAAATTTTGTAAAATTAAGATTTGTGACTTACTGTTTTGCATGGTTTAATGAAAAAAATGGCCAAATTCTTGCAAAATATTTACACAATTTTTTAGCTGGGTTTATTATCGACAAACGGTCCACGCTTAAAACCACATTTTGTCTTTTCTTATTAAATTTCGTGTTTATAAAGTAAAATTAGGTCAATTTCTATTTATTATAAAGTATAATGAGGTTATGTTTCGATATATTTTTTATTATGGCTGTGGGTGGAAACCTTGATGTCATAAACCAATTTCTTCAGTGAATTTCCCTATGGATTGTCTGGTTAATGAATCTGGAAATTAATGATGAGAGAATACTTGGCATTGGGTCAAAATTTTAAACAAGCCTGTCAACAGTCCAAAATTGGCACACATCCTCATATGATGCGAGAAGAAAAAAAAGAAAAAAAATATAAATTAATAAAATTAATAAAGAAATAATGAAGGTTTACACACAATTTTCCCTCCTAATTATGCGTGCATCTTCATTAATAGAGGAATGAATTTGTTTTTGCAGTGAACACAACAAGTCCTTTGGTAATACCTTATTATTCATGTCACTGCTTAAGTGGATATAAATTTGTTTTATCTTAATTTACATCATTTAAAGGTGATTTTTTTCCCTCTTTTCCTTGCAAACTGGGAGCTGTAGGGAAATTGTAGGCCCAGCTGGGTGTGTAAGAATAAAAGGCAAGAGCTCAATATGAAAACTCAGCCAGTCATGGTGAAATGGCAGCCATAAAGCAGTCAGTGGTAGTGCTTTGCAAAACAAATATTTCCGCCCTAAACATTTGATTCTTGGCAGCTGTGGGTGTATAGTGCAATACGTGTCAGAAGGTTCTCTTTTTTTTCCTTTTCTCTTTCTCTCTCTCTCTTTCTTCTTTGGGTTATATACATAAAATTATTTCGGGTTCAAAGGCTTTCTAAGGGAATTGTTGCTGTAGGGAATATAATTGCAATTACTACAATTGGATGATTCCAAGAGTATTTCTTCTTCTTCCTGTTTTATTGGTTCAAGGATACTCGTTTTATTCTGTTGCATGTGTTGAAAGTGTTGGAAATTCTGCTTTTGAATACCTTAACTGATTAAAGGTGGATTGGATAAATAAAGTAACTTATCTGTGACGTTCCGGGAGTAACCAATAAACTTTTTGGCAAAGATTTGTTTTAAGGCATACAGTATGTAGGGTTTACCGAAAAGGATTTACTGATTATAATGACATGGTTGAGCAGTTCACACGCATGTGGATGGTAACCGAACTCATCTTTTAGCTTATTGTTGTACTTCTGTGGCTCCTTTTTTTAGCTCATTGTTGTTCCTCTCTGTTAGCTCATTGTTATACCTCTGTTAGCTCCTCTTTAGCTCATTGTTGTACCTCTCTGTTAGCTCCTCTTTAGCTCATTGTTGTACCTCTCTGTTAGCTCCTCTTTAGCTCATTGTAGTACCTCTCTGTTAGCTCCTCTTTAGCTCATTGTTTTACCTCTCTTTTAGCTCGTTGTAGCACCTGTTTTAAATTCACCGTTAAACTTATTGTTGAATTTATTGTTAGCCTATTTTTAATTAGCAATGGAATTGTTGGTAAATGCAACGAGAAAAGAATTTTTTAATCCCATCCGGAGACGGCATTACTTTAATAAATTATATGGTTTAACTGCGTGCTTTAATGTATTGTTAGTAGGGAGAAAAAAGTGAAAATGAGTCGAGAAGCTACTTTGCTCTTTTCTCAGTTAATTGGATAAACAGGCAAGTCACACGGGAGTGTAAAAGGTGCTCTTTTATTATTCAGTTACACAGATCTCGTTCTTTCGCAAAAGTATTGCTCGTGTTTTTTTACACTCATTACTATTGCACAAACTTAGGAGGATTCTTTTCTCTCCCAACTATTTTTTCTTTTATCCTCGAGACAAACTTTTCTTTTCCCTATTATATTTATCTTTAAAAAAAAAAAAACATTTCCCTTTTATTTAATTTTAATTTAAAGTTGTATATTTTTCACCCTAGAAACTTCTTTGCATACAGAAAACATTTACATGGAATCGCCCGAGTGTGTGTGGCTGTCGACTTCTTGAATCTAAGGCTTTGTCGTTTTAAACTGTTCAAACAGAACCAAGAGAAGAGAAAGGCATTTGACATTGCAAATCCCAAACTCAAACTTTCAATTTTTTTCCATTTCTCCATATCTGGGGGTTTTGGAGATTGGAACAGGTGGTCAGATGGATAAATCCGAGTCTTTCCCTAAATTGTGGTTTACATACAAAATTCCACAACGTCATAAATTAACTCTACTAAAAAGAAAAAAAAATTTGCTTAGTCAAAAACTGGAAGACTCGAATTTTCTTCATCACTTAATAATTCATCCGTCTTTTTTGTATGTTCAACAGATATTAGGAGTATGGTGGAATTTATTGGCAATAGCGGAAGCTGAAATGTAGTGATAAATCAGAGTGCAAATCTTTCTCGTGACGCGTTCTTCTTGGCCTTGAGGGGACTCTGGAGTGACCCTCGAGCTCTTATTTTTGAAGAGGGAAATCTTTTGGGACCTCTGCTGCAATTTTTTGACCTCCGAATCCAGTAAATGGCTGAGCTGTTGAAGTGGTCGGGCGGATGAAGTCTCGTACTGTATTGACAATGTCTTTGAGTAAAGATTTTTGCCACGGCCACTTTGTAACTATAAAGTTGGCTCAAGCAATTTCGCTCTAGTGTGAAGTTTTGTGCCCTGTTTACTTTTTCTTTTTGCTGGAATAAAGCCAAACACCGTCGAGTTTTCTCTCGTTGGCTGGCAACACCGCCCCTGTTATTGAACCGGCGACAAAAGTGTTTACTTATTATTTGCTCCAACACCAAACACCGTATTTTATGGTTTCTCTCAAACACCTCGACATTCGTGAGGATTTTTTTTTTGTTTTGTTTTTGATGTGGAGGGTAGTAATTCTGATTTTTAAAAAATATTACTAATGAATTTGAGTTCTAAATAAAGTTAAATTTGAGTGAATCGTTAGTTTGGGCCTATTTTCCTTCCTTTATAGCTTGATCAAACATTATTTGGCTGTTCCAATATTGTTTGTACCACAAATGTTACAGGGATCAAATAGATACTGTAGACAATCACTTGGTGGCCAAAATACTTGAATACCGTACTGTCTTTTTTGATTGTCAGAAAAACTTACTCCGTAAATTTTTTTTAAGAGTTTAATGAATTTTTAAAAACTGACCTTATGATGATTTAAAGATTCATCAGAGCTGTCATTTCATGTAAAGTATTTGAAATTTAGTGAAAAAGTGTTGGAGAAAAAAATTAAAAATCTCAAAAATGGGTTTATCCAATTTTTCCAATAACTCGAGAACCAGACGAGATAAAATCAAAAACTAAACTGATTTAGGATGGTCGATCTATTGGCAAACTTTTCTAAATTGGATGTATAGGTCTATGTAAGCCTCAAAAAAAGTCGTAATGGAGCTGTGTAATTGATGACTTCGAGAGCCCGATTTTTCAAAAAATCAGTACACCCAGAATTTTCTTTAGAATAGTAAGTGACTTTAGGGTAGTTTAGTACATGCAAGTCTCTAACATTCCCTCGATGGACAACCATATTTATCAACAACTCTGGGTGCACTGATTTTTTTTTTCCACACCATGTAAACTTAAATATTCGTCCGCCATTCTATTTATTCCGTGTACCGTGTACATTTCCTGTTTTGTTTTATCTTTAACCATTTAGAAATTATTTGTCTAGGTCCGGACTTTGGTTCCATGGACAAAAAAGAAAACTTTCCTCCTCCAATTAATAATTTTCGCCACCGCTTGGGGAAGAGGTGCTACAACTCCGACTATAGTCGTGCGCAGTGTGTTGGCCATGCTCATTGCTCCACATGTGTAGTCCATTTCGCGAGGTGCTAGTTAAATATTTTTAACTTTATCCCTTAGAGCCACGCAATTCAAGACGGCCTGTGATTTCTTTATCACGCACAATGTGAAAGACACTCTTCTCGCGCGTTAACGCGCCAACCCAACACTTGCTTATGAACTAGGCAAGTATTGAATTCTTAGAATTCAAATCCTTGCCATCCACGGTCCCTTTGGTCCGAGTAAATCGCCTTCTCCTCTAGCGGCAGTGAAAAGAGTTAAAACCCTCTTTCAGTTTTGTAAATCTCTGCCCTGTCGAAAGAGCAAATTTTGACGTTCCTATTATTGACTATTGTACATCAGTTTCTCCGATTTTTCAGTTTCCCTTCACCTCGTCTCCCGTCTTGTTGTGACAGTGATGAGTTTAGTTACAAAGCGAGAATGCAATTTATTCCCTCGAGGTTTGTGATCTGAAAACACATTTGGTTTCGAGTTTTTTTTTCTTATCCCCCTTTCCCCACTTTTCTCGTGTCGAGGTAGGTAAGTTTATTGGATTAAGTGTTGAGTCACGTGACACACGAGATCAGTTGCAGTAAGTTACTCTGTTCATCTCCTAGGAGATGTGAAAGAAAGAGAATAAGTCTCTTTGGAGTTATTTATGGACCGAATGATGAAAATTGAGTTAGCTGCTTCAAAGATGAGTTTCGACTCGAAACTTTTTTTTCTTTATTCCAAATCAAACTCCAACTCGTTTCTTTGTTTCCTTTCCGCAAAATAAAAATCAAACAGAACAGTTTTATCCCAGTTTTCCCTACCATACAAAACAACAATTATTGTCGTTCACACCACAACAATAACAATAACCCTAACGTTTAATACTAATTCTCTTGTTTGGAGAAAGATTTAAACACACAAAAATATCTTCTTTCGGGATATTTAATTTTTATAAAAGTGTGCCGAGTTTTGGAATTTCGACTTTCGAGGCATCGCTTGAGATCTTTGACTTGTCGTCGACACGCAAAAACATCGAAACCTACATAAAATTCTACGATACATAAACGAAATCAAAGGAAAAATGTGAGTTGATTTTATCAAGCGATCAACAGACTGACTGACTGACTATATTGTTACTTTGCAGTGTTTTTAGTATCTTCGGCAATTAAAACATATTTCTTTCGTACAACACGTCGGTACCGTCATTTTCTATACCCCTAAATTCCTCTGATCACGATGATTTTCGAATTTTTAATATTGTTGTTCATTGCGTTTTTTCTTTTCATCTTGATTGTTTGTGACTGTTGGCTGAACGGCAGTAAAATTTATATAAATATGGTATGATTAAAAAGGAGAAAATGCTTTTTCTTCAAGTTTTCGAAGCAAATACGGTAGTCTGAAAGTATGAATCGAAATTTTAAATGTGTATTTGCTATATTAAAAATTAACATTTACTTTAACTTTCAATTTTGAAGAGTACATAGGCTATTTCTATTTAATCATACCACCCACCCATTTCCACAAGTTATTAATCTCCGCTCTTATTATTTACCTCCTATGAAAAATTCAGATTTTGATTACAACTTATAAGGTGTACCGTACAGCAAAAGATTATTTTAGCCTTTATCGTTTTTACTTATTTCAAAAAATTAGTAGTTGTATTTAAAAACTAAAAGAAATTTGTGTTTTGTGTTTTAAGCGTCGCTTATTATTCTCGGAACATTTCTATAAGAATTATGGGATGGGTGATGTGATGTTTTTTGAAAATCGACAGTATTTGTCTGTTCAGATATTAAGTTATGATCTCAATCTGATTCTGAACTTTTCATTGGGGGTGAATAATTTGTGG
>JAQFZO010002927.1:0-10931 GCA_034695885.1 Geophilus flavus | reverse complement strand
GTTGATTATTCATGCCATAATCAACACTTCTGACAGTTTTAAGTTTTAGTCTATTAACTGCAAGTCAGATAAAGTGCTTAAAATTTAGGATTTAGCAATTTTGATGACGTCATTTTGACA
Source organism: Geophilus flavus (assembly GCA_034695885.1). Taxonomy (NCBI): domain Eukaryota; kingdom Metazoa; phylum Arthropoda; class Chilopoda; order Geophilomorpha; family Geophilidae; genus Geophilus; species Geophilus flavus. The sequence goes on along the minus strand of JAQFZO010002927.1, from coordinate 10,811 downwards.
CTAAACGCATCGCTATCTAGTAGACTAAACTTGAAGCACTGAACTGAAATGTTTAGGGCAAATAATCAATACTAGGCGTCCCTGAGCATAGTACCATTGAAGTGTTAATGGTGATCATTATCTCATATCCATTCTTCGTAATATATACTACTATACGGTAACCTAGTTGCTTTTAGTTTACTGACTACAACTCTATATTATGAGAGCGAAAATGAAAAAATAAATCCCATCAGAGAAATGTGTTCGTTTCTCCCCCTGTACCGTAATGATTATAGTGACACGTAAACAAACAAAATTTTAACAAATTAAACAATTTAATTCTTTTTTCTTAAATATATATATTAATGCATGCGTTGCATAGAATCGAGATGGCGCTGGTTTTCCATATGGGAACATTATTTCAATTTAAGTAATACTTTTTTCATAAAAAAAAGGAATTTAATCGAATTTAATGGACTCATTCTGATGTAGAAAAGATTAATAAAGGTTTTTCTGTGTATATTCATAAAATAAATTTAAGGGATTTCAACGTGGGTAAGGATATTTTTTGAGAAAGTCGAATATAAACTGTTCGCGTTCATTAGTTCAAAATGGGTGTGCTCTACCATAACCCCCTGCAGGTGGTTATGGCTCTACTGGGCTGCTTCCTCTGCTACTTCTCTTGTTTTTACAAGTGGCGACATCCGGTGGTGACTGATTAGATTTTAATAATTGAAATTAATTTCTAAGCATATTTGATACTTTATTTACATGTGGTTATGAATTAATTTATAATTTAATTTTATATACGATAATAATAATAAATGCTAAAAATCATACCGGTAGTCATCTCTAAGCTAACAATTCAGCACTGATTGCCTTGGCTGCGGCAGATTGCACATTCCTTTTTGTTTCTTCTCGGTTCCTTCTTTTCTCTTCTCTTTAATCTCGTGACTGCACCTCGTTCTGGAATATTGTAATTCTAAATTTACGTCATATTCTTTTTGTTTTAATAAAAATAATTCAAAACGATACTTTCTTAACCAAACAATATTATTCAAAAGTACTACATTAGAATAAATAATTTTCATTTATTTATTTAAAACGGGTTTAGAAAGAGCAGAAAGAAACAAGTTTCAGGAATTAATAAGGTGGATTTTGACTTTTGAGGGTTCTTCTGAAATGGGCACAGTTTGTGGTGCATTCTGTTTGTGTACAAATGTCCACCTTGGCTCGAAGGGAGAACAGTGGTAATTGGCATCAAATCCTGTCGTCATTGAAAGCCTTGAACAAGGTAAAGATTAGGCTAATTTGATTACTTAGTTCTGATAGACAAAAATATTACAGTCGAGGGTGAAAAGAACTCGTCCTAAAGTCGAGAAAAAACTCTGGAACTGTAAAATAAATAGGGGCTAAATTATTCGACCTCCAAATGCCCTGATTTTTCCCATACCTGCTTCTTCCCATGAAATAACTTTTTCTTACTACAATTTACACCCCCAAAAAAACCTATAGATTTTACCCCATTTTTATACCCCAATTGTTAACTTGTTTTTACACCATTCTTCAAATACTTTTTGATAATTTCCAGGTTTTCAGACACTTCTAAACGATTTTCAGATGATCACCACTTGATTTCCATCCTTCCGAACAATTTTTAAATGATTTCTGATGATTTGCAAGTGCTTTTCTTGTTATGTCCAAACTATTTTCAAATGATTTCAAACAATTTCTGAGTGATTTTTCGTTCTCCTATGTAGATCTATGTAAAAATCGTTCAGAAATGGCTGAAAACCACTTGAAATTGTCAAAAAGTAGTTTGAAAAATGGGAGTAAAAAGTAATGGCTTTGGGGTAGAAACCAGTTTTTAAAAAATGGGGTAAAATTTAGGTTTTTTTGGGGGTCGAATAAATGGAATCCTTATTTCAATATGTTACTTAAAAAAATTCTTCGTATTACAGTGGCAATCGGTATGCATTTGGACACCATTACCTCAGACCACACGAGACTTATCACGAACCTAATCGTAAATTTTTTCATAATGAGGTAACTGGTTGAGAAATTATGATAATTTATGATAATTTTTGCTTATCGAGTTTATTTTTAATTATTCTTCTCTCTGTAGGTTTTTCGCGTTCCTTTCTATGACATAATCTCATTGGACTCCGTCCAGGGTCTCTGCTGTGTAATGGATTTAAATACATATTGCAAAGGCCGACCTAAAGATTTTAAAGAAGATGATTTATATGTGTGTGAATATCGCTTGGATAAAACCGCACATCTCTTTCATAAAATATCCAAATCAAAGTAATATTTAGGTGAAATAGAGTTTAAAATTACGAAGTTTTACGAACTTGTTCGTTACAGGTATCCCATTTGTACAAAATCGTACGTCTTCACTATGTTTGACAAGAAAATCGTGCCAAAGAGAACTTATGTGGTGAGAATTTATTGCAAAAAACTGCTTTCCATTGCACCAATCCGACGTAAAATTTAAAAGGAATTAATCCTCGAAAAAACCGAACGTAGGAAATAAATGTTGTGTGTACATGTTGTACCGGTTAAGTTTGGTGATTTAAGAAAAAAGCGATTGTTTGAAGCTTGGTTCGGTCGCACGAGGATTAAACCTGAAATCAAAATTTATATTTATTCGTTATTGATTAATTGATTCACAATTGTGAAATATTTTCATCGAAATTTATCGATTTGGCAATGAATTTTGAGTGATTTGATTTACTAAAACTGAGGCTCGGTGCTTTTTGCTGCTCTAAGAGTGTCCGCCAATGAATGAACACTGGTGGACGGACTTAGTTTGTCAGTTGATTTGGTTCCTCTTACTCTGAATCAAATAGCAATTGTCGTCTCCAAACCCCACAGCCACACCCACACCCACAACTTAAACCAGCTTTACCGGGATCACAGAAGAAGAGAGTCGTTTCCAACGAGAGCCTCGTTTCCTGTGACCGAAACGAAACGCTTGCTTCCATCACCGATTTAAAGCCAGCTTTAAGTGAGCCACATAAGAGAAAAGCTGCCCTTGTCAACGAAAAGTGCGAGAAAGTCGTCGTTCCCGCTGATCAAATTGACAAGTCTTCTTCCAGTGAATCGAAAATTGCACCCAGTAATAAAAAGAGGGCGCTTTCCAGTGATCGCAATGAGAGAGGTGCTGCATCATCCAGTGATTCCAGCGAGAGAGGCGATTCCATCGAAAGAGTGTCTCTTAATAACGACCCGAGTAGTGAAAGAAACGAATCAAGCAATGACACATGTTCAGATTCAGTTGGTGCTGCTCCTCAAAACCAGTTGTCTGATGAAAAAATCGAACCAACGGAAAAAGAAAAGGGGAAAATGGCCAAAGTAATTTTTTTAAGGATAAAAAAAAGTGTATTTTGATGGAGGTTTTGTTTCAAAATCTAATGTTATCATTTTCTACGTTAACCACGATTTTCTAGCAGATTTTTAACCGTTTTCGGCATTTTCTAGCCGATTTTCAACGGTTTTTGGAATTTTCTAGCCGATTTTTAATGGCTTTCGGCATTTTCTAGCTGATTTTACTACTAACGTGCAAACAGTAGATGAAAAATATTAGGTCACTTCAGTTTTTATTCAACTGGCCAGTGAATGGAATTGAATGCCAGATGCTTCTTGCAGACGTAGAAACGGTAAAACGCCTACTTATAAAAGGAGTAACAGTTTTCGGCATTTTCTAGCCGATTTTTAATGCTTTTCGGCATTTTCTAGCCGAATTGTAACGGTTTTTAGCATTTTTTAGCCGACTTAACAGTTTTCGGCATTTTCTAGCCAATTTTTAACTGTTTTCGGCAGCAAAAAAAAAATCGTTTAGAAAATCGTTGTTAGTGAAGAAAACGTTGACCAATACGGCGCGCCATATCCGTCGAAATAGCCATTCCTCAATGGATTGACTGTATTGACAAACATTAGATTTTTGAAACAAAATGTCCGTCGAAATACCTTCACCCAAAAAAAAAAATAATTATAAGTTTTAATTTTTAACAACATTTATTTTGCTTTTTTTTAGTATCAGCAGCAAAAAAGTCGACTCAATAGCATATTAATAAAACTTCTTGCTAACATTCCTGGCAAACAACCCATTGATTTGACTTATCTCCTCGAAGAAGGAAGTGGGAAACGAGTAAGGAAAAAAACAAACTTGAATTTCACTTCATCCTGAGATCCCGCGACTGTTCACCCGCTATTAGCCATCTGTGATAATTATTAATAAATACAAAATGGCGCCAAGATGTGTTTCAAACAGGAAATGATGCACTTTGCTTTGTACATATGGTATAATGAAGAATTTTAATTTTTTTAAATTAAATTTTTTTTTTTTAATTTTCGAGCTTGTGAGATTACAGCGTTCAGCATAATCCTAAATAAACCTGGTTGCTAATTTTAATTTTTAATAATTTTACCCTACGATTTACATTTTTAATAATTTATAACTGATTTTTTATTTTTCTTTCCCTGGTTTAGTTTCCCATTGAAATTAGTCAAATAATTTTTTTTATCAGATGACGTCATAGATATTTGGTAGGTTGAAATTTTTTTTTTATATTTTTGATGTAAACCTGTGAGTGACTTATGTTCCATTCTTCATTTTGAACCGGATGTTAGTCATGTCCATAAATGTAGTTTTTTTAATTTTAACCAAAAAAAAAATTTCAGAGAAAAAGTTCAAATTTATAAATTTGAAATTTTTTTTGTATGTAAATAAAGCAGGGCACTATGTACAAAAAAGATTGAAAGAAAAAAAAACTATGTAAAGGGATGATGATAAAAAAAAATATTACTGGTATGTGATATCAGAAAAGCTATTTAGGGGTATTTAATACCGAGAGTAAATACTCGAGAAACTAAAAGTAAAAAAATTAAAAGACTAATTTCGTATATAATTAATAATTTTATTAAATTAAATTAAATGGGGGATAAGAAACAGTGCAAAGGAATTTAATTTTGATTGGTTGAAAATTAGGGCTGGGACTTTAGTCGATTAAAATTTCGGTTGATCGATTAATCGTTTCAAAATAGCGCCCACGCAGTTGTGCTGATTTGTAATAAATAAATTAATGACATGAAAATTTATTTTTTTCGTAAAAATAAGTAAAAGTAAAAAATCTAAAAATAAAAATTATAAAAATACTAAAGAATACAGGTTGAACCTCGTTATAACGAACTCGAAAGGACCAGAAAATGTTCGTTATATCGCGGAATTCGTTATATCGAGATGTTTTTTGCATTGTTTTAGTGCAGTACGGTCCAAAAAAAGTTCGTTATATCGAGGGAGTTCGTTATAACGAGGTTCGACCTGTAATTTTTTTTTCTAAAAATCTAAACCTATTAAAATGTAACTTTTTTGGCCAAAAAAATCTATTATCTCGACCAATCAAAACAATTTTGTCAACCAATGAAAACTCGATTTCCCTTCGATTAATCGATCAAAAATTTTAATCGAGTCCCAGCCCTATTGAAAATCAAATTTATCCAAAGCAATAAACTGAAGAGGAGAAAAAAAAATTGAAAATTATGAACTTTTTGAGATTTTAATTAAAACTGTGTTTACATATTTGGACGAAATCATGACTGAAAAAATTAAAAAATAAATCAAAAATTTTAATTTGATTAATAAATCCAGATATCGTAAACACAGTTTTAAGTGTGAAATGTGTCCATGAATTATATTGTTTGATGCCAATGGCCGGTGATTTGCTTGATGACAATGTAGATCTCTGTCCATGCTCTTTTCTATCCATGCACTTAAAAGGTAGCCATTGCATTTGTAGTCACGTGTAAATCTGTATCATCCCATCATGTCATTAAATCAAAGACAAAAAAATGACTCAATTTCCTCTTTTTGTAATCATTTTTTTTTTATTACTGTATAAAATAATTATCACTGCTAAGCTATTTATGTAACAAAATATGTTTACACCTCAAATAACTGAAACAAATCGGGAAAAAACATTGGAAAAAAAAAAACAAATTTAATTTCCCTTTTTGGAAAAAGAAAAAAATTAACAATGACAGGGCAACAACTTTACATGAATACATGAATTAAATTCGTCTAACCCTACTCCAGTCTACTTCAGGGGCGTTTGCAACAACACCTTTTTTTTTTTTTTTTCTAGTAATTTATTACACAATGCCCCTGCCAGTACAATAATGTTGCAACAAACTACTAGCTCCCCCCACACGTCGTTTTATCAATTCATTGCCAAAAACTACATTGCAGAAAATTAACGATTCATAGCTAAAGCACAAAAGAAATTTGTCTAAACCTAAAACGGAGTTTATTCACAGATTCGCCCGTCTGTCATTTCCCCCCATTTTTTTCTTTCTTCCTCCTCCCTCTCTTTTTTTATTTTTTTTTGTAATTTTTTGTTTTTTTTAAATTATCATTATTATTTGTTTTTTCTTTTTTTGGAATTTTTTCTGAATTTTTCTTAATAAGAAATAGCAAAAAATGCTGTACATAATAGTTAGGAAGGGTTAAAAACACAGCATTTCTTTTCTGTGCTTGAAGGAATTAAATCTGAAAACGTGAATCAAACCCTAGCCATCTTCTTTTGGCGGTGTAAACCAACCTAAATTAATTAATAAAAGATTAATTAATTTATAATTAAATTCAAAAAAACCAAAAAAATAATTTTTTTTAACCACTTACCATTTTTTTCATGAATTTGAACCAAAGATTTAAATGACTGTTGTGCCCTGGCTAGACTGTATTGTCCCTGAAATCAACAAAAATTCATATTATACAAAGTCTACAATTACAAAATACCGTATTTCTTCGAATAATACCCGCCCTCAATTAAAATACTAGATAAAATGTTAAAATGGTAAAAAAAATTGGTTAAAATATACTAAAAAGCTTTAAAAACTACGTTAAAAATGCTAAAATGCTGAAAATAATCCAAAAACTCTACAAAATTCCAAACGTCACAACCAATATAAGCCGCATCGAATACAGCTTGATTTTAATATAAGCAGCGGTTATTATTCAAAGAAATACGGTAAATGGATTCGACATACATTAACCTTCGTGGCCCCAAACTGAATCCTTGCTTTTCCTTTAACGAGTGTGGCCGAAATTTGCATGATGATCGCCTCGATCGTGTACGCGCTGCTCCAACCCTATAATCAAGAAACAACCAAACCATAGCATCCGATCCAACACAAAAGTATGAAAGAAAAAAAAAAATTTACTTGTTTGGTGAGCAATTCCATGCATATGGCACCACCACCCAGTACATATCCCCCTGATATCATCGGATGCACTACACGAACGAAAGGTGGCTCGAAGGGATATGTTTCCTACGTCAGAAAACAATTTTTAACGATTAATAAATCATCGAAGATCAATGAAAACAAACACGGTGGTAATAATTTTTACTTTAAAAAGCATGTTGAGTAAAATATGATCATTCCCTTCTTTTTCTTTCAACAGCACGAGGTCGTTGTGCAACGGACTGTCAGCATCGACGTTGGTGAGCCGCACATTCCACTCGTACAAACTGTCGTTGACTAATTCCACACTGTAAATCCCTTTCTTAAAGCTGTCAGATCTGTAGACGTCACGCAACTCCTTCATTAATCGATCTGTGGCTTGCACTGAACCAGACACGGATCCCTTTAAATAATCCTGTCTCTGATTTTGACGTAGCCTTTCCAGTGTTGCAAAATGTTCCATGCTGATGTCTTCTTCCTTTCGTTTGTCGGGAGTACTGAAATGATTTTTTCTTTTTTAATAAAATTTGTAATTCTAAAAAATCTTAGAAAAAACCGATCAGATCAATGTGCGTAAGGTCAACTCTAGGAATTCTGGAACGGGAATTCCCGGGAAAAAAGGTTCAAGACTCTGGTATATCTTAAACTGAAAAAATAAAAATACAAAAGTAGAACTGACACGGAGTTATACCCCAATTGGGGAACCCTTTAGGATATACCCAGTTTTTTGTTGGGACCAAACTAACACTGGCTGCCTTAATCTGAAATGACACACAACTTGAACTGTGAAAACACTTCAAAAACAGCAGAAAAGATGGTTCAGGACAATAGCTGCGTTCAATTACCCTTCGATTTCCCCGATTAACGAAAAACCGATTTCAATGATGTATAAATCATCATCAAACACGACAACCAAAGCTTGCCTTTTACTTTTTGTAATATTTTTAGAAGTCATTGAATCGATTTTTCGTTAATCGGGGAAATCGAAGGATAATTGAACGCAGCTAATGTATTCATTTACCAAAACAAATTTCATGCAAATAAAAATTATAAAGTGTATTTGTTGTTCACATTTCAGGTTTTTAGAATATTTTCTCGATTCCTGGGAATTTTCAGACTGTTGGGGTCGAGTCCCGGGAATTTTAAAATGGTCGAGAACCAGAATTCCTAGTCAACACTAAACAACTGCGTACTTTTTTTTTCTTTTAAAAAAGAGGGAGAAAAAAAAACCAAAAAAAACAGAACTATTTGAAAATTCCGTTCAATTTGTCACTATTGATCTAGTTTTCAACTCGTTCGCCCCATTCCTTTCTTTTAACCTCGTTTCCTCTTCCATTTCTATGTGAATATCGTCATCCGCTTCATCATCGTCCTCACTTTCACTAGTTTCATCCATTACCTCCGAACATAACTGTAGTTAATTAAAAAAATAAATATATTTAATTAAAAAGAAATGTGATTAACCCGAAAAATTACTTCGATTGGTTGATAAACTTGTAATTGGTCCAAATCTGGTGGTTCTACAACATTATGTCGACTACACAATTCTCTTATCAATAATCTCACTTGCTGAAGTATCTAAAATATCAAAAAATAAATACGGGTTAAATAAAAACAAATAAACAAAATGCGAAAAAACAAATAATAGTGGCCTACTTGATTATCCTTGCCGGATGTGTTACTTAGAACTTGAACTGCACCGGTTATTATAGGATCTTCAGCTTCTGCGAACCAAACAGGAGGCGTTGATGGGTATGTTTCCTATAAAAGACATAAAATGTTAAGTATTTTGGTATAAAATAGAGAAATTTAACCCATTTTACGGCATTGTCCTACATATTGTATACACATAAAAAAAGGAAACTCGAACAGACAATGAGATTACACTATGTTTACTCTGATGTAAACAGTCGATTGGGAGGGATTAAGAAGAGTTGGGTCGTCGATGATAGATTGTCGGGTGGATTAAAGGATAAACTCACTGTAATATTAGCGTGGATTTCGTATTTTTTGCCAGTTTTACCAATGAAACGACAAGTGAGCTCATCTACTGACGCAGCTACCACTTGGAATCGATCGTGATTTTTTGTAAACACTGATTCGAGAGTCTTAATTTCTTGCTTGAGAGTATTCAAACAAGCCATCTCACTCTTATAGAAGCATGTAAAAGCATCAACAAAATAGAGGATTTTATGCCACACTCGTGACTTGTATCGATGGTCCGATTCCCAATACGGTAGAAAATGGCGTGAACTCTGCTTTGGTTTCTGCGCCTGCGCTCTAAACTAGTTTTATGCGTGTGGTCAGTGTTATCACGATGTGTTTTCTTTTAATTTTCGACTAGATTATTTAAATGCATCGCGTATTTTAGTCTCCGTTTCGAACGGAGTAAGAACTAACACGCTCATTTTTAATTTTGTCAATAAACCGAGTGCTTTGTTGATAGACGAGTTTCATTCGCCACCACCAGAGGGCGATACGTTCTCGATGAGTTCACTGCGGTACTGTTCAACGTCAAATAGTTAAAAGGTAGATCTCAGTAGTGAAAACCGTAAGGTTTATTTCTTAGTATATTCACCCTGTTATTCACCCATTCCTTGTTTTAAATAACATCGTACGAATGAAACATTAACCTGTGATTGATATTTTTTTTTGTAACTTTTATATTAATTTTGTACGGAAACGTAGCGAGCGGATTTGGATAGGAAAAATATCTGATGACTTCCAGTGAAAAATCCAAATCAAGATGAATGGCTTATCTTTAAGTGAGTTGTGCTGTTTATTTTGCTGTCCGCCTTGTCCTGCACGAATCGCTGCCAAACTCGCTTTCCTTCCACCGGAACCGACGTACTCGTTCGTCCAAGATGAAACCGGATCGAAAGTCACGTTACACTTAACGGAACGAGCCGAATGGCAATATTCGCAACGGGAACTGGAAACTATCGAAGTTTTTCACTACAGGACTTCAAAGAACAATCGCATTGCCTGTATGTTCGTCCGATGTTGTTCGAATGCACGATTCACCATTTTATTCAGCCACGGAAATGCCGTGGATTTGGGCCAGATGAGCAGTTTCTATTTGGGACTCGGATCTCGAATCAATTGCAACATTTTCAGTTACGATTACTCAGGATATGGTATGAGTACTGGTAAAGCGAAAGAGAAAAATTTGTACGCAGATATCGACGCAGCGTGGCGAGCACTTCGTACTCGATATGGAATTAGCCCCGAGAATATTATCCTGTACGGGCAGAGTATAGGTACAGTGCCTTCTATAGATCTTGCCTCCAAGTTTGAAGTCGGAGCTGTTATTCTCCATTCTCCACTCATGTCCGGCATGAGGGTGGCATTTCCTAACACCAGGAGAACATGGTGTTTCGATGCTTTTCCTAGGTAAACAACATATAATATTACCAGTCATGAGTCATTTATTACAGTGTTGTAACCAAAGCCTAAAAACGGTGCAAAAATTTGAAAAAAAAGGGATAAATTATTCGACCCCAAAAACCTGCTGCTTTCCATGAAATAACTTTTTCCTACCCCCAATTTACACCCCCCAAAAAAAACCTAGATTTTACCCCATTTTT
>JAQFZO010002926.1:0-10932 GCA_034695885.1 Geophilus flavus | reverse complement strand
AACATAAGTGTAAATCCGCTTAAAGATGTAATGATACCAGCTATCGTCCCATTTTGAATGATCATCGATCATGCGTGATTTATTTTGTTTGTCGATACCGGTTTTCTTAATATTTAAACACAATAACTCATTCATGAGCATCCTTATTTACCTCGTGGTTTATACATGAAATAAATAAATAAAATCATTTTTTAAGATGAAACAAAACAAAAAAATCCTTTGTATACCAGCAGCTACAGCTCGTGGACAGGAAGTAATAAAAGCTTAAGGTATTAAAAAAAATGTGCTTTAATGGATGGTAATTAAATGAAAAGGTGGGTATATTTTGACAGATGAGAAAAGAGAAGAAGCACCTGGACACTTTTCAGCCAGGAGATTAGTTTTCAAGCTTCAAGCTACGACTGTGCTAGCAGTTCACCTACTTATCGCAATAAACGTATGCAATAATAATATTCGCAAAGGCCAGCAACCGGGGCCTGCAGGCGATGCGTGGAACACTAACTCGTTAACGAGATACTGCTAAACATGAATAATTCATTAGTAATTTCTAAACGGAAATAATCCCAAAACCATCTTGGACGATACAATGGGTAAACCAAACAAATCCGTTAATGTAGTCGAAGAGAGAATAAACACCGACTCGTTATTCGATTCCTCAAAATGCCCATACACTCTAAGGAATGGAAATTCAGCTGTTGAAGCATAATCAAATTGAAATTTAAACACAAACATTTACTTTGTTTACATGACACACTTTATCTAGATAAAGTTTCTCCAGAAGAAAATCTAGTTAAAAATAAGTTACACTTACACATAATGCATTGGACATTTTTGTTAAATAAAAATTTGACACCAGGTAGGGCGTCAAACAGGATGTGACGTCAGAATTTCATGAGAAATATCTAGAAGGGTGTTTACGTGGAATTATGAGCCGTTTGAAATTAGGTCAATTCACCTCAAATATCTAGATCCTCAACTTCATCAAGATAAGCTTATGTCATGTGTTTACGTGACATAAAGATCTGAATGATTTTCATCCAGATCCACTTTATCTGGCTAAAGTGTACGTACCATGTAAACGTAGAATAGTAGAGTGAACCAAATTATAGTTAACACAACTAAAAACTGAGTTAAGTACTGTTCATTAAAACTCTTGGTTGTCTCTTGGTTATATTTGTAATTGGTCTTTATTACTAACTATCTGTTACAACATGTTGTAGATGTAGGTGATTTGTAACAGTGCTAATGAACTAGAGTAGCTCAGTTGTATGATCGCTTGTCTTACTCTAGGGGGGATCTCTGATTTGATTCCAAGCTCTGATAAAATGTTGAGCTTAGATTTTTGCGAATATTGTTTCTTCCCATTTGTCAGAATTTATTATTGTTCCTGACATGTATTCTACTGATGAAGTGCTCACACTGACACTATGCGTGCAACCATGTTTCAGAGACGTCAACATTAAGTCTGGAAAGACGTGTTGGACGTCGTAATTACATCTAAAGTGTTATAAATATGATTGTATTCGATTAATTTCAAGTACATGAAGGATAAGTAAAATGCGCAGTTGTACTGTAAACACTAGACAGCCAATGCAGTGAAGTCTTATTTCCAACGTCAAATTCTGACAAAAATATTTACACTTTTGTTAAGACTAAATATGACGTCCAGAGAACATCCCATACTGACATGAAGTGGATGTCAATCAACACGTCCAAAAATGACGTTTGTGTGACATTTTTTACAGTCAGACATAAAATAAACGTTAAAAAAAGATGTAAATCTTTCTGACACACTTCAGATGTAATTATGACTGCCAGGTGTCCTATCCAGAAAGTGTTTTACCTTGAAGATTAGATCAAAGGTCAAATTTGAGTTCACCATTGAATTCAGCACACCCAACTTCCTGTTTGCCCCATCATTACTTTGACCTCAAATGCGTTTGTAAGTGAAATAGACAGTTTGAAACTTGTGGTTTTGCTCCTACCTTGTACACAACTAAAATCCTGTTTTTATTTTTTCAAAATTATTCCATATTAATATAAACTAAAATCATTTTCAGATTAATCAAAGGATCCTCTACAATTCTCCAATTGGAAATTTTCCCATATCTTTCATAGATTAAAAGATGGAAAGTGTTTGACCTTGAAATAAAGGTCATAGGTCAAATTTGAATGAACCATTGGATTCAGCATACCTTCTTTCTTATGGGCTTAATTACATAGATTTTGCTTATCTCAACTACGATCTAAGTTATTTAGTTGTTAATATAGAAAGTGAACACCCTGTATAGTGAATTCCTGTTAATTATTTTACATCATAAGGCAATCTGACGAGAACATTTTGGCCCAATAATGCATCACAAGCGCGTAATTAAGATAATCAAAGGAAAGGGTGTGACCTTTAATGGATAAAAATCAATTATTAGCTGTTGCAGCTGCAAAATAGTGAAGTGATGATGAAAATTGTATCATAGAAAATGAAAATGAAAATGAAAATTTGATTTTGATTTTCAACATTGAATGCACCTATTGTAGCAATTAATTAAATCTTACGCAGTGGCATAAAAATGATCATCAACATCATCATAATGAATTACGTTGTGGTATACAGTCAACTCTGTGAAATCCGGACAGCTGTAAAACCGGACAGACGATTAGGGGGCTGGAACCCATTCGACAAAAACAAAGGAAAATCCACCATGAAATCTGGATAGCTGGAAAAATACGGACACTGGACTTAATTGCGTCCTGCCAATGATTGGCACTATATAAAAATTAAAACCAAAATAAAATTGTCCTTTTCATCTGTAATCTCATTGGCTACTGGGATTTCATTGATGACGTCATCATCCGGGTATAATAACAAAGATGGAGGCGAAAGTTGGAATAAACATAATGTAACCATGGTTAAGTTCTCAGTCTAATGTCATTCCAAGTCATATTCAGTCCGGCATTTATCCCAACTTTGGCCGCCATGTTATTACATCATGTAATGGGCGGAGCTTAATGAAAAAGGACAATTAAGTTTTTGAATCTCATTTCTGGATCCTGTAAATGAGTACTAACCCTTTCCCTTCAGCCTTTTACCTGATTAAAAATTTTTATTTTTTACAACTTTTCAATGAAACTTTGGCGGATGATATCCGGATTTCTCACGGCTGACTATATATAGGTATAAAAAAATTAATTATATCTTCCTTTACATTTGTAATTCAATTTACCATCAAATCACCCTGGTGGGACCCGAGCACATCAACAAAAACCGAAACCGAATCATACCAAATTGACATGCAAATCTCAAATCATGACAAACATGAATTCACCTCACCTCACATAAAACGTAAACAATCAATTCATTACCCATTTATTGCAGAATTTTTTTTATAACCATCATAAAAAAATAAAATAAAAGAAAATCTAACTTGTTTTTATTACCCCAGCACAGTTAACAGCGACAATCGAGTTTCTTTTTTCCTCTCGTTTGGCTTTTTGTGCAGCAAGCAACACCATTCTTAGTTTTACTCACCCGTCAAAATCCAGTGCAACATCTTACTCTGGATGGCGTGAGATTTCCAAAGAGCACATGCTCCAACTCACACCAAGTCAAGGATATAAAACAACTGGCTTCACTGTAAAAGTGGAATGGAGACCCAACCCGAGGTACACAAACACATAAGCACCAAGTAAGGCACGAAAAGTAGAGTGAGTAAGTGACCAGGTGCACCGACTGTGTGATGGAACCGAGACTTTTATGGCAATGGAATTGGAAAATAAAAATCTCACTTAACATTTTTTTTTCTTCCCTGCTGCACACTTTGGACAAATACTTTTGTCTTTTTCCGTTCGTTTAGTTTTGCACTAAACCCCCTTCACTCTGAGAAATTTTTTTACTCTGATTTTAGAATTGTTTTTAACTACGCTTAAAGAAAAATGGGAGGAAGCTTTGGATTGTAGTTAGTAGTTACGATAACATGTGCAGTAAGCGTACTTAAAATTACGGGTTTCAAGCATGGATTAATTGATCTCCAGGTATGTGGTCAAGATTAATCGTGCGTTTAATTCGATCGCTCAAACCAACTGCAAATCGATTGGTATTAATGGTTCAGCAATGCTGACTCGCTGTAAACATCGATACCGATCGATTGAATTACAAGTAAAATTAATTTTGACCTACTGCAGATCATTTAGAGAAAATCTGTCATTCACTTATTTCAAGATAGTTCAAAATGTTCTGTCATTGGTCGAGACTGGTCACTAGTTTTTTAGTGCGCATGAAGAAATAATCCCCAACCGCTTGCATTGATTATGCCTTAAAAATTCTGTTTCTTGGACCAGTTTCGTCTAAAAATTTTCACTTTATCGCAATGTTTTTTTGTTCTATCTTCTCATTGGACTATTGCAATTATGAAACCGTGTGGCTGATCACACCCATATGAGCAACAGAAGAATAAGCAATCAACGACTTAATATCAAACTGACGCAAACTAAGAAAACTAACAACTAACTACTGTGACAGGACATTTCTTGAAATAAGCGAATGGACTTTAGTAGCACAGAACATCCTCCAGACATCCCATTTTCATCCTTTTGTCCGAATTACATCCGAGCCATTTTTGGCACTTCCCACCGATGTCCAATGGATGTCTCTATTTTGTCAGACACTCAAATGAAAGTTTGGCCAAATCGAGGTAAAAAATAGAATGTTTATGGGACGTCCCAGCAATCAGATGAAACTTTGATGTAACTCGGACATCCAACAGACATCCGTTTTAGGTCCCGGAATGTCTCGGACATAATTCGGCTTAAGCCTATGGATGTCCCTAAGTTAAAAAGCTTCAAGTAATGATGGAATTCGTATATAATACAGACATAATTGAGATAACTTCGGGCGTCCCTGCGATTTTAATGTGTTTCTTGGGCTTAATAATTAATTTAACGAATTCGTTATCCTTTTTCCTAGTCGCCATTCGCAAATATTGAGGGAGGGTTACTATTAAGGGAGGTGTAATTGTTGAGGAGTACAGTATAGTGTTCAGGGGGAGAGGGGGTTTGTGAGTATTCAGTCAATGAATTATGCCGCATAGTGTGAACTGTGAATGCCTGGAAACTTGAAGCTGAGCCTAAAACTGAAAACTCTTGGTGATTTTTACTCGAAATTAAAGTTTCCTCGATGAATTCATCGTTTTTCGTGGCTGGCTCGAACTGCGCAAGACGTGTTTGTGCAATCGGTTTCCGAGTTTCTGCAGCTGGGAGTTAATCGATGATGATTCGAGATGGCCATCACGTGCGATTTAATTGGTGATTTTTATATTAATTCACTCTGTGCAAACAGTTTTGCCAGTCGATCCATCGATAGATCAAGTCGAGTGCTATTTCCACTTCCAGGTGTAGTTAAGTAAGTTTGGTTGTCGCAATCCGCGTTTATTTACCCTCGAGATTAATTTGGTAATTAAACTGGGTTTACGTTTTACTCAGGTCGATGCATTCGAGCAAACAGAGATTATTGAAATGTAATCTGTACTCGTTTTTCTTTTCTTTCGGCACAGCTTGTTTCACGTGTATTTCTTTGAAGATCAAAACACCTGTTTCTTCTAATTTGTGTCTCATGGCGACTAGGAAAACTAATGATTATGTTTCCGGTTCGATAATGTAATTAATTTGCCCGATTAACGCATCAATCGATCGATTAATCGTGCAACCTAGTTTCCAATTCACGATCAAGGTGACTCGACGATGGATAAATAAATTCGTTAATAACGAATTGCTAATTAGTTTTAGTAATTTCCGGAAAATCATTAGTTGTTTCAAAGCTCAGTCGATTCTTCAGATTATTCAGATTGTTCAGATTATTTCGATTTTTTTTATGCTTGTGATTCTCCAATAAGAAGTATACCATAGTGTTATGACGTCAGCAGTGTCTTTTATTAGAAAATATACGTTTTTTGGATACCCTAGGATCGATTTTCCCTATCAGAAATACAGGATTATGAAGTCATTTTTTAGACAAATTTTCAATTTTTTTTAATGTTCTATGTTGAAAAAACTTTATTTTCTAAAAAATTACACCTAAAAATTGACGTCTTAACACTATACTTTTGATTGGAGAATCACGAGAATTGAAAACATCGGAATAATCTAAAGATCGACTGAGCTTTAAACGCAGCTACTTTCTAAAGAATTGTGGTTTCTTGTTTTTTGTCTTTGGATTTTGTGTTAACCTTCTTATGGTCAATATTCAAAGTTGGCATTGCTTGGCCAACTGGATCTCTATTGACTCAGAGACTGCGCATGGTTCGGATTACAAGGCTTTTTAGGAGACAGAAACAGCCAATGTGGGTCAAATTGACTCAAACAAAGTTTTTTTAAGTTTCATATTCGAATTATATGAAGAGTTTAAAGAATATAGGCATAGGTTAGGCTCATTTTCTGATAGTTTTAATATTTTGGGTCAATAAAGCTTTGTCGTAAGAAGGTTATGTGAACCGTACGTCAGCGAAATGGGAAAACCTAGAATTTCGCTTGTCATTTTTTTTCCTGAGGCGTTGTTCTTCGAGTATCTGATACTTTAAAAATAGATCAATTTAAACTTCGTACATATTTGAGGGATGACTTAATTCGATTATCAGTCAAGTTCAAATATTTCATTCTTTCACCTTGACAGTGGAGCGAGAAAAAGGAAATATTTTATTTACCCTCGAACCGGCGCAACCACGTACAATTTTAACGTCATATTAAAGTTATTGCCAAAAATAAAAAAGACCAAAATCTCGAGCTCCTTTGAGAGCTCCCACAGATACTACAGTAGAATATGATAGATAACAGCAGAAATGTGATATCGAGTGGCGCATTTGGTATTTCATTACATACGATACAAGTGCTTCCACAAATATTTGCACCGATGTGGCATGCAATGCAAAAAATAAATTCCTGGATATAACTCATGAACGACGGTCATGCCAAAAATTACGAAAATAATAAAATATGTAATGTCAATATTTCGTGGGAGATTATCCCTTTGTCTGGTATTTAAACATAATCCCTAACATAATCCCTAAACATAATCTACACTGGTATTAAATATAACCGTACAATAGCTGGGATAAGATTTGATACATGAAGAAGCAAACATATGAATGATTAACGATGAAAAATCATAATTATTAAATTATTCTTCCACGACATTTAGTGTTTGTTTGCTCATCAGTTCATATACCGTATAATTAATTGTAGTAAAATATTTGAAAGCAGCTATGCTGTTATGTTAGTTTATTACATGATTTAATAGTAACTAATTAGCTAGTTGACTAGCTAATAGAGGCTTTTAGTGCAATCTTGTTTGACTATTTACGACAACGACAGACGTCAAATAATTTGTTGATTTTTTGATTACACAAGGACGACATAAAATGTCGTTATAGTTAGTGCAGAACAACAAACGACAAAACAAGAATCGAAATTAACTGTCCAGATATAGCTTTTGCTCCATGGGTCGCACTACCCCCTCTAACATAAGCTTATTACATCCAATGCAATTGCTTGGGAAAATTTTCTTTGAGGTACTGTAGGTACTTTATGATTTCGTTCTTAAAGAAAGTCTTTAAGATACATAATTCACATTACAAATAAGTATTGTATAACAAACAATAAGGGGTTTCATACAGTAAATCAGTTGATTTTATGAGTTCTGGATTGTGCGATTATGAGAAAACCCACCAATCCCTGTTACACAGTTCCTATCCCAACAATCCAATAACCACGTGATTTGGTATTAACCAATGAAGTGACGAGTCCCAACCAGTGCACTATAGTGCAATTGCAAAAATTTTTTTCCCGAGCACTTTTGATATTGCACAAGTGTGAATGTGTAATTATTCACCCCGTTTGTTAATAGTTAATGCCATATCACGTGGTTATTGCATTTTGGAAACCACCATATACTACGCGTGACATCACTCAAAAAACATTTTTAATGCACTTAACTCAGTTTTTGGTTGTTAAAAACTATAATTTGGTTCGTCCCTTTACTTTAGATGGATTTTAATTTCATTAGTTTGCATAGTTCTCCCTCAACTCATATTTGGTTTGGCTCAACCAAACCGTTTTTAGAGTGAGGGATCGGCGGGTTATTCCATAATCACAATCGAGAACGTGCAAAATCGACTGATTTATGAAACCCTCTAATCTTGTTGTTGTTTTAAAATTGACTGAAAATAAAATTTCAGTTCATTTCATTTTACAAGAAATTATTTATACTAATCCATTTACATCAGACTGGTGTTGTAATCCGGTTTTCTGATGAAGATAAATTTAAACCAGAAAATAATCGTTTGTTTCATAGTGTTTAGATTATTTCTAATTCAATTTTTCGACATCCTTCAATCGTGTGTAAATTTTTTTTACATGTTCACATTCACACTACATTTAACATCACCATACCTTTCAAAAAATTTTCTCAAACAAACTCACAGAAATTTTTTTTAACTAGTTACTGTATGCTTTAACTTCATAACATTTGCACAAATGACTTTAATTTTGCTTAAATTCCTTTCGAACCAATTCAAAACCAACGCGAGACAAATATTAGTATACACACTCGCAAAGTATGGTCGTGCAGATAATTTCCGTCGATTTTGCACACAGCAGCAGTACTGTTTGGCGTCTACTTTAATAACAAGGTTAAGTCGGATGAGGGCTAAAACTAAAATTACATTTTCCTTTCATTTATTTAAACTGAGTGACACAAGTGCAACAAGCCACACGCATCCACTTGAATTTTTATTACACCTTCTAGGGTTGTTATTAAAGGTTAACTCGGTTTTCAAACACCATCTCCCTTCTCACCTACATGCTCATCTCATGCAATTTGCCTTTCCTTTCCTCTCCTCCTTCGGAGAAGCCGGAAGTCGTATCACCGGGAGAGAAGAAAACCGACTGAAATATTCATGATTCGATGAAAATTGCCACAATGTATCAATATTTACTCTCGTGGAGAAAAGGAAAAAGATGAGTCGCATCGGTATAGTCACAAACACAAATGCCACTCAACTACAAACATTTAACTTCACTTTGCACGAATAAACGAAGAATGAAAAGAGAAAAAAATTAACCGACACCAATTAAAAAATCAAAGCGGTCGGCATAAAGAAGGAATAATTGCGCGAAATGCTTTCGTGCACTTAAAGATGACGTTTCGTTATGGGGTGAAAGATAAAAATGTGAACTAATTGCAGCTTAAAAGTGTGCAAACTATTTAATTAATGAAATTCTATAATTAAAGAATGCGAAATGATATTTGCTCAGTAAATTGTTCGTTAAAAATGAGCGAAACAAAACTCATCGAGGTTTGATTTCCAGTTGCACGTAAGAATCCCAAAAATTCCATCCATTTGATACGACCCGACGTGAAAATGACAATCGTTTTGCTTGCTTTACTCTTACACTGGAAATCCAAAAGGCTAAATTGTATATGTTTAAAGTGACTAAAAGCTATACCCATTTACTAGTCGTTTAAGTGGGGCTAACACTAAATAAAAAGTGACTAAAGTTTAAATCCATGATTACTAAATTTCACTTAGGAAAATTAACTTAGAATTCAATAGGCACGTTCAATCTTAGGAATTCTCTCACTTCTGATGTCACTACTTCATGTTCTTACTTTAATACGTGTATGGAGAGAAGTTGTGACGTCAAAAGTGACACTGAAAAACACTTCAGTTTCTACGATAGACGCAGCCATTTTAGTCACTTTTCATTTAGCCTCACTTAAACAACTAGCTTTTTAGTCACTTTAAATGCATAAAAAAAGGCTTTTGGATTTCTAGAGTATAAAATAGACATCAAACCAACCCTAGAATAGACATCTAACCAACTTTAGTCATTTATGTCATAAGAGTATAAAATTTAAACTATATTTAGCCACTAAATGAAGTATCTAATAATTTTACTCATGTCACTTGTATTTCCAGTATACTCTTAATGCTTGCCATCGTTTCAACTTTAACTAAACTGGAGTTTATGAATCATCCCGCGCTTGTTAGAAGATTGAAGGGGCTTTCGAGTTTCTCTGTATTTAAAAAAATGTAGTATTTAATTAAACATCGGACGTACGGTGTAGGTGTATAGTACGCCCGTCGATAATCGATGTGCTGCCGAAAGTGCCGTTTATGACACGGCATGGCTTTTCGATGAACATCGTGACACGACACTAACCCTTTTATAGAATTGTAACTAAATCCTGACCGAGCCGTTAAGCTCGTACCCAATCTTCATAAATGCATCCACTAAAGTGTGGTTGACACTGTAAATACCGCTGCTTAAGCTAAATCGACCTCTTCTCTAGGATTATGTCAATAATCACATGGTCAAAACCATTTCCTATTGCATACGCGCGTAATTGAAGTGGTCAGCAGTTTGCCACAAACCCAAGCACGTGCCTAATTAGTTTTATGCACGTTCATATGCAAACATAAAACCTCACTTTTCCCATTACAAAACCCACGAGTCGACTTCGGCCTTTGTAAATTTCGACATTAGCGAACCCGCATAAAGAAATGAAAAGAAAATGGGCGAAAAAAGAATCGTCCCTTCTTAAAGTGACTTACTACATTTTCATCACACACTTTATCTGGATGAAGATTATCCAGATTATCGCTTAGTTTTCGCATCTTGTTTACGTGACATTTTTCGAAGCATATGACCAATATGTAATTAATTCATCAACATCATGATTACACTTACTAAGTTACATGGCACGCTTTATCTAGATAAAGTGGATCTGTATGAAGATTATCCAGATCTTCATGTCATGTAACACATGACATAATTAGATAAAGCTGAGGATATAGATATTTGAGGTGGATCGATCTAATTTCAAATGGCTCAAAAGTCCATGTAAACACCCTTCCACATATTATACCCCATTCCAACTGCCTA
>JAQFZO010002925.1:0-10932 GCA_034695885.1 Geophilus flavus | reverse complement strand
AATGATTTTGTATTTAGGTTTAGTTCTTATGTTTAATAAAAATTACCTTTGTCATGGTTTTAAGCAAACAAAATACAGTCTCGTTTATTTGCCTCACCAGAATCTAATTTAGAAATTAATAGTACAAGTCTCTACCATTTAAACAATAAACTTACATTTCTTATCAGCCGGTCCCACACGTGTAAAAACTGTAAGGCTTAACCTACAGTCACGTGACAATACATCGACTGCGCCCGCCACCTGTTGTTGAAAATTGAAAGTGTATATGGAATACAAAACACTTTGGTTGTGTTTACTGTTTTAGTCATTGTCATACCACGATTAAATGATCGATCTGATCACATGAATGCTGTGTGATCGTCACTACTTCCTTTTGATAAAAATTAAAACCTTCTGAGTAAAAAACAAAGTCCAACATGAGGAAGTGAAGCTGTCAAAATAAAATTTCAATCTGATGCATATTTTACTTTCATACTTTCACTAAGTACAAACCTTCTTACATAAAAAAAAATTCTTTCTTTCTTGACAACAAATTTATTGTTATATACATAAGAATGAATGTTTAAAAATTAATTAGTTTTACTCTTTTCTTTTTCCTCGGTTTTAGATTCCTCTTTTTTTGGTTCTTTTTTATCCTTATCCTTTTCCTCTTTCTTTCCTTCCTTTTTCTCAGCATCACGATTGCTGATTTTGTTGTTAATCAAATTATGCAGTGCAATTACAGATCTGATAAATGCAGCCACATAAACAACCAACATTTGATCATTCGTTTTAACGTAGAGCGAGCGGACAAACTCGGTACGGGTCATGTCGGGCAGCAGGTTAAAGATGTCTTGCAAGTGATAAATTATTTGATGATTGACTGGCAATTTTCCCTGGACGACTTCATCGAGGTAGCTATGGACATTTTTTATTTGTGAATGAAGCCCTTTTAGACCCATCAACTGGTTTGTTATGCGTTGCGATAATGTTCCAACAGTCGTGTCTTTTATGTCTCTAAAATTTAAAAAAAAAAATTCATAAAATAAATTTATCAATTAATACTACAGGTCGAACCTCGATATAACGAATTCGAAGGGACTAGTCTAACGTGGTTCTTATATCGAGAGTGAGTTAAATCGGAATTTTTTTGGCATTGCATCAGCACGAAACGAATCCAACCAAATAAAACAAGCAAAATTCGTTATAAACGAGGTTTAACCTGAAATTTTATTTATTCTTATTACCTCAATAGATGTTCAACACCAACTTCTTCGGCTTCTTCAGCCCCGATTTCGCTCGGTACATGTTCAAATGTTTTGGTTGTCGGTGTTCCATCCTAATTGAATTAAAATTGTAAATTTATATTAGGGCACTACGTATTTAATTCAATATTTTTTTTATAAAAATGATAAAATTACATCATGCACTTCTTCCACAGCAATGTAAGCTTCTGTTGGTAATCCTAAATCTTTTGGCTTGGCGTCAATTATAACGAGCACCTAATTTATAAATAAAATAAGGTAATTAATACGAGAAATGATTACTGCTATAAAATAAAAGGATGATTTATACCGAGTTTGGGCAATATCTTCTGATTAATTCATTAATCGATACATCATTTTGATGTAACTTCGGACCAGTGTGGTACCAGCCAACAATCTTTTCTCGTGCTTAATTTTAAAAAAAGTTAAGTTATTATCAGTTTTATTATATTTGAATAAATTAATTCACACGTTACCATTAACTTTTTTGAACATCCCATACATATTCTCCAAATAGTCATGGTCCAAGAACCACACAGACCTATCCTTTTCGTCTTCATCGAAGGGAACTAACGAAAAAATGATTTTTTGTTAAAATAAGAGCAGTTTAGTGATTATAAAACAACTATTTACCTGCAAAACTGTTGGAAACGTCCAAAACTCCTTTAGCCCTCCATGAACCCAATAGGACACCGACCACTCTGTTTGTATTTCCTATTTTACCCATTCGATTAAAATGATCGACGACACTTAACAAAACCAAAGGGTGTACAATAACTTTTGAAACTGGTAATTCTGTGGCTGGCATGATTTTTCTTCTTGTAAGCAATAAACAAAACACAATGACTTGCAGCACCTCTCTCAAACCGGAATTGGAATTCGGTTTTTTTTCTTTTCGCTCGTAGAGATCGGAAGTGAGTCAGTTTACGCGTCCCGCGACACCTAGTGACAGAATTTTAGAATTTGTAGAATTTAAAATTTATTAATTAATAGCTATCATTATCACTGTATTTTAACCAATAAATTAATTATCTGTTAACTAGACTTTAGTGTAAACTGTAAAATAATTAATCAGGCCAAAAATTATTTAAAAAAATTATAATTCAGCAAGAAAATATTCGACATTTATAATATTTTTGTGGATCAAAACATATTTCAGTCTGACCCTAATATTCCATTTTTAATAGTCCTAATTTATAACAATTAAAAAAATTAATACACGAGATATTTTGCACGATATTGCACGTGTCACCTTTTCGAACTACCGCACGTGTATACATGCGCCATTGCTATCGAGACGAAAAATAAAAAAGTCCGTGCATTAATTTGCTCGTGCAACTAATCAGGAGCAGTTTTTCCTCCTGAACTGTTTTTTGAAGAAAAAAAAAATTCAATAAAAAGCCGAATAATTTAATAACTTCATGCCCACCAAAAATAAAACTAGTCATGGAAAACTAAAATCACCCGGCCATCGTAATCCGCCTGCCCTGCCACTGCCACGTCCGAGATCGCGATTCGATTTCGTGAGCGTAGGGCTGCCATCCATAATGTCAGCAAACATAAAAACCGTTTTGAGTCGTCTTTATGACGAATATGTCACAAACACATCAAGAAAGCTGAAACTCGTCGATGCATACTTGTTATATGTGATGCTGACAGGCATTGTTCAATTCGTGTACTGCATGTTAGTTGGCACTTACCCATTCAACTCCTTCTTATCCGGCTTCATTTCATGCGTTGGATCATTCGTTCTAGGCGGTATGTATACATAAAATCACTTTATCGAAGAAATAAAATTTTCTCATATATTAAATTATCTTTCAGTGTGTCTTCGGTTGCAAGTAAACGTCCAAAACAAAGGCCAATTCCAAAACATAAGTCCAGAACGTGGTTTTGCCGACTTCATTTTCGCTAATGTTATATTGCATTTGGTTGTAATGAATTTCATTGGATAATTTTTGTTATAAACAAACGAATAAAAATGTGATAAAAAATGAGAAACTAATTGAAATAAAACATTTATTATACATATATAACGAAAAAATAAATCAAAAATAAACTCGCAAATAAGATTACAAGAGCTGTAAGTTCAGTAGCATAAGGAATATTTGTACCGGTATATACAGGACGTTAGCAGCTTTGTAATTAACATTTATTTAGGGACATAAGAGTCCAGACTTAGAAATTTTCTGCCTTTTAATAAGGTATTAAGTAAATCGACTTCGTTTATACAGAGAAATTGAATCTCACAAGTCAAGTTATTGCATACAACTTTGCACCGGGTATAATAAACCTTGAAATGTCAATAAATAGCTCCTACAAAATTTAACTGATTGAATCCCCATGGGGGTTTACATCTCCCATTCCATTAAATGGTCATTAATAAAATTCGTTTCATGACTCGACCAATCAATTCAGCATCTATTGGCGAATTTCTCAGTCAAATTACAAAAATTTTTGCTACGCCAAAAATCGGGAAACAAAATAAAAAATACAATAAAATTCTTTTTTGAAGTACAGTAATCAAATGTTAAATAACTAATTCAAAACTAGTGTATTTGAATAATTGCTTGTCGAGTTTGACCAAACTTTGTTTCATTTTATACTCGACTGCCGAGCGAGTCGTCTCTGAGCAGCTTCATAAGCTAGATGACGCCGATTTTCTGGTGATTCGCGAGAGTTTGTGTCGTTGTTGGGACTAGTTTTTAGATTAATCGCAATATATTTTCTAAAAAAAAAAATAACAAGATTCAGAAACGTAATTCATAAAATAATTAAATACAGTCGAATCCGCTTATAAGAGTGGGGTCTGGAACTGAAAATGACGCTCTTGTAAAAATTACTGGAAATGTTTATTTATGTATTTAGAGACTGTAAATAAGCTATTTTTAATTAAAATAGCTTATTTTAAAAATAAAAATCATTTTTATTCAATATTGAACAAAATAACCTGTACTTTTTTCTGCACACAATCAGTAGAGTAACCAATCTCATATTTCTTTAGGTTTTGTAGTTTTATGACCTTCTGAAAATCGCTAATTGATAAAGTACGTCGTTTAGAAGCCATTATTTCACTTTCAATCTTGAGACTAATTACTAATAAACTACGTATAGATGGCGTAATTTGCTGGAAAGCTTTTATACTCAAGCCAAAATCACAAAAATGGCCATAAAGTTGCTCTTAAAAGCGAATTTCTCCTTTATCCGGAGCTCTTTAAAACGGACTTTAATTACATGTAAGTCAATGAAGAAAAAATTGGGAAATTTAAAACTGGCTCTTAGAAGTAGGCCGTTTCCTTAAGTGGAGCTCTTATAAGTGGACTCGACCGTACCAAATTACAGAAACAAAATATTACTTTCTCGCTGCTTGAATCATTTCTTCTTTCCTTCTACTGAGCATTCGCTCTCTTTCTTCTGATGATTTCGAAAATCTCCCTCCAAAACTACTGTGAAACTCTTCGGCGATGCTGTAATTGAAGGGAAAAATTAATGATCGGTGAGAAAATAAATTATTTCAATAATTACCTCTCCTCGTCAGCTAAATCACCAGAAAAAAGTGCAGTATGTTCTTGAACGTGAGTACTTTGTACTTGCTTATCCGATTCGGAAATACTGGGGGATGAATCCTAAATGATTAAAAATTATTCAAAAAACTTGAGAAACTTTTTCTTTATGAGTAATTACTGATGAAGATGAAACTTGAGTAGTATTAGTCCTGTTGGTTTGCATCTGAAACTAATAAAATCAAACATCTTTTGAACTTACGACTCTCTTTATCATTCTGAGACTTACTGGAGGAGCAACAAGACGTTCTTCTAGGATGTTTTCGATTGTAAGTTCGATGGATCGGGTTACACGGAGATCATTAGTGATGACGTTTAAGGACATGTTTGGAAACATTTGTTGCACTTGTCTTGCCATGCTGTCTAATTGCGAAGTTTGCACTTGTTGTCTGTCTCGAAGTAATGGAGTATGAGTAACCTCCACTGAAAAACTTGGCAACCAACTAACATATCTCGAACCTAAAATTTGAAAAAAAAAATTTTATAGAATGAAATGCATTATGAAATGTTACATTAAAATTTTACACACCATCAAAATGGAAAAAGTGATTTCTAATGGCTCTTTCCCGATTTTGTGGAACATCAGATGTCGCGTCGGGAGTTGTCAGCGATGTGCCAATTCCAGCGAGAATATTGTCATTATTGGGTGGAGGTTCGTTTGCTTCTTGATCATGTTGATCACTGAGAGCAGTACGACATGTCGGACACGACGTATCTTGTTCTAACCATGAACGCAAACAGGAACTGTAAAGAAAGGGGAAAAATTTAATTAAGAAATTTACTACTCTCAGCACTGCACAACTAAAAAAATCTGCAGATTTTCTGCCAAAAAAAAAAAAAAAAAAAAATCTGCAAAAATTCTGCAGTTATTTAGCCACTTTTATAAAAAAAACTATAAAACTTTTGTAAAAGTTTGGCATAATTTTGTTGCAAATTATTAACTGTACAGGCAAAATCTGCAAAATTTCTGGTGAATTTCATCAAATCTGCAGAAAATTTCTGCCGAATTTAAAAAAATTAGAAAATTAGCAGATTAACTGCATTTTTTTTTTGGAGAAAATCGGCAGTTTTTTTTTAGTTGGGTAAATTGCTAGGTACTTGTGAAATAAATGGCCACATGGTAATTTCCTTGCAGATTCCATTTTGTCCCAACAAATGGCACAATCGTCACTATTGCTTTCCAATTCCTCAGCAAGTGCCATTGGATAACTGTCAAAATACAAGTGAATAAACTAAGTTATATAAAGCAACCTCTGTTTTTAGATTTGTTTTACTATTTTACATAATAAAA
This sequence comes from Geophilus flavus, assembly GCA_034695885.1. NCBI lineage: Eukaryota > Metazoa > Arthropoda > Chilopoda > Geophilomorpha > Geophilidae > Geophilus > Geophilus flavus. The sequence goes on along the minus strand of JAQFZO010002925.1, from coordinate 4,834 downwards.
AAACAAAGCAACTTGTGTTTATATTATCTTTGAATATAATCAGTAATTAATTTAAACTTACTTTCTTTCCATATGACGAACTACTCTCAAATAATTTTTATGCTTCTTCACTCGTCGCTGCATTTCGTAAAATAAATACCGCAATTGCATACAAATAACCAAACTGGCCATACTCAAAAAAATATTGCCCCACAGCTGCAACGAAAAAAAAAAATCAAAAAACCTGTTTAGCATTCCAATAACAAAAAATATAAATTATAACGACCAGCATGTGCAAGTGGTGAGTGAAATCAATAAAGAGAGCAGCCATTTCAAAAATAAATTCAGCGAAGTACATATAAGTTCCCCGGTTCTCCCAAACGCCTTCGTGGTTTTTATCCCAAAGATGAATACCATATCTAAAAATAAAAACAATTTAATTTAATTTTTTCTTCAAATAAATAAATATTTATCTTGAATATTTACCTTACTATTACATAGAGCGTCCTCAAGTTGAGCAAAACGCACTACGAATAAAGTTACAAGGTCAAGAGCTTAATTTAAATAATACAGAGTACTACAGTAAGTCTAGCCTAAAATTACCTCTACTGCCATGAAAGCAAATGTGCTCGTCCCAGCATTGAGGCCAACAACGATGCAGATTCCAAATAGCGTCAATGATATACTTAGAATAGTCGATAAGAGAATTAACAACCGAATGTGGGTCCATCGAGGTGTAGTCGGAGAAAAAGACAGCTGAAATTACATCAATTCGATTAGATTTATTCAGGTTTTTTCTTTCTTGTTTGGTTTTATTCACGGGCGGATCCAGAAATTTTTCCAGGGGGTAGGGGAGGCGACTTTGAGAAAATTTGTCGATCTGATTTTTAAAATCTTAGGTCTTCTATAAGATTTTTAAAAATTTTGAATGGTTTTTATGAAGATTTTGAACAATTTTTTGAGGATTTTGAATGATTTTGTGAAAATTTTGAACGAGTTTTTGAGGATTTGAGGAATTTTTGAAGATTTTGAAGGATTTTCTGAACATTTTTAAACGTTGTTTTGAAAATTTCGCAATTTTGTGAAGATTTTTGGGATTTTTAAGCTTGGAGGGGAGAGAGGCGATCGCCCCTACTGCCCCTTTGATCCGCCCATGGTTTTATTTATTTAATAAAAATTGATTACGTATTCGAATCGATCTTTTGCCAATTGAGCAAGAAGGTGAAGAAATCCCAATACTGAAAACCAACTGCACCACGAGATAACTTCGTCCATAAATTGCACGTTTAATACTCCAAATATGAAGATGAACTTATAAAACACGAAGTTCCAAAATTTATCCTTGATGTGCTGGAAAAGGAAATAGGAAAATTCGTATTAGTAAACAAACAAATAAATAAATATAAATTGAAGGGGGAAAAAAAATCTGGTTTAAGTTCCCAGGACGTTCACCTGCTTCCGTAATAAATTAGGGCGATCGGCATGTTTTTGAAAGTGAATTTTCTTAAATTTAGCTTAAGGCCAAGGAAATGAAGTTAAATTTAACCCAAAAAAACACTAAAATAAATTTTGAAAAAAAAAAAAAGTGCTTCCAAGCATAATTTCGACTATAATCTCTATTCATAAAAACCGGCATCAAATTAAATGAACCGGAAGATAAAAATCAGGGGGAAAACGACATTACGTCAATCAGAACAAATTCTCGTAATCATTTATGTAAAACTTAAAATGTGTATCAATCGTTTGAATATTTTACAAAAAAAAAATTTAAAGGAAAATAAAATAACGTAATTACGGTATTTTACCTGTTGTTCGCTCACACGGAGTTCTCCAAATACCAACTTTTGGATGAATTTTCCAACCAAAATAAGGCAGCAATACGCCATATTAATACATGTCTACAAGAAAAATAATAAAATGAATAAATTAATTAAAATTTCATGAAATTCAATTTCAAAAAAAATCTTTTATAAAAATTTTTTTTTAAAAAAAGAAATGCGCAGACAGTCTAAAGATAAGCTGATAATACAATTTTAACCTGATTACCGACTGGCAATTACCTGAAAAAATTTCATCGGGAACATATGTTCTTCTGACTCATTAACTTAGAAACGTAAAACAAATACTCACCCAAATACAAAGCGGTTCTTGTATCATGAAATATAAAACTTGAATAGGTCTTGGTACGTCCTCGTCATTAAAAATGTTTTCATCGGACGTTATCTGGTCATTGAAAACTGAATCGGAGACATTATCATCGTCATTTGCAATATCCATACCGCTCAAAGTGGCATTTATCTTCCAAGTGGGATCTGATGTTACTTGAATGGCGTAGTAAACCGAACATGACAGTAAGAGAACACTTATAGCCGTGTAGGCTTGTAGACTAGGTAAAGGTAATCTATCCACAAAAACGACAGGCATTTTTGGGTTAATTAAAGTACAGACTTCTCGATGAATTTCTTCTTCTCCTTTTCTCGTCCGCGATCATCCCTGGTCACACACAAGCTTGACAGGAGGCGCCGACTGTTATTTTTGACATCGTTTCTTCGTGATTAGATAAACAAGTTATGTATTGTATTATACAACTAATTGCATGCGACGTGTAATCTTAATAAACTCTTCTTAAAGGTTTTGGACGAAATGAGTCGATACAGCTCACCGCTGCCGTCTCACTCATTTCGTCTTTTCTAGCAACGCCATCTGGTTGGAATTCAATTAAACTAATGTATTTTGATTTATTACTAAATTTGCTCTAATTTGTTTAAATTTTGTTAAAATAGCGTGGTAAAATTTATTAGCTTTTAATATTTAAATTATACCTAATTTTAAGTATATATTTATCTTGGAAAATAAAACACTAAAACATTCGAATGACAATGACGTAATCACTGCAAAGTACCGTGGGTAATTGGGTTCGGCGCGCTGCGAAGGTGTTTTTGAAATCTTGCAACTACTGGTTAGAAATGGCTGCATCGAGTGAATATTTTTCTTTAGACGATATTTTAACAACACACCAAAAGGTTTTATGCCACTTTGAACATCCGGTACATAAATTAGGTAATGATTGAGGCATTGACCATTCGCACAATGGTTTAAAGTCAACCCACGATACATTCTGAGTTCTTCTGACTAAAACTGTTTACATTTTCAGGTTACTTGAATCCAGCGTCAGATAATGAACACATTGCAGCCGGTACGAAACTAGAGTTACCCTGTTGGCTGGCACAAGGTCTCTGCAAACGCCAAACCTCACGTAGCCAGACCGTCAGTGTCGAAATTCCCAAAGTATACAAAGAAAATTACCGTGAAATTCTGCAGGCAGATGCAACTGTTGTTGATCTTCACAAAATCGGTCCAAATTTTTATGATTTTGCAACCCATGTGGCCAGATTTGAACATAATGAGAGTGAACGAATCATGAGTTGTTTGATGCAGGTTTGGGACTCATAACTTTAACTCATAACGTATTGTGGAATTGGAAATTAATCTATTTTGTATTTATTCCAGACTTTTAAGGACAGGTTTAAAAAGATACTGGACGCATCTCAAAATCAATTACACAACGGCACCCATGAAATAATAGGGAAATTAGATGCTTTTGAAAAGATTCTTTATCAAAAAGGGCAGGAAAGTTGTAAGGATTATCAATTCTGGCAGAATGGAAAAATAGAGAAAATAACAACGTCTAAACTCATTGAAAACCACAGCAAGGGCAAGAAAAGGAAAAGAAGTGATGATGATGATTGAAATTTAATAAATTTAATCTTAATATTTTTCTTATTTACCATACATAAATTTCTGTCTTTAACGATACCATTTTTGCGTTGTATCGAAATTTTTTTTATGTATTTTACTGTTATTACTTTTATTTTTGTTTCGTCTGCTAAAATGTAATAAAAACAACCTTATTTTTATTAAATTTATATTTTTTTAGGCCGATTTATTAAATTTATGCATTAAATCGTTTTTCAATTTCCCAATAAAGGAAAATTATACCTTATTGTGGATGAATAAGTAAATAAAGGGGAAAATTATTACGCAACGCATGCGCAATGCGCTCTCATGATGAATGTCAGTCAATTTCCGGTTAGCAGAAATTAAGATGGCTCCCGCAACAAAATCTTTGAATAGCAGTGGAGATAAAAGTGTTTCCACTGATTCAAAGAAAGAAAATGACCAGGAACAAAATTTATGGTGAGTAAACGTGATTCACCACCTTATATTTTAATAATAAAACATTATTGGCCGACGGTATTACAATTGCAACAGTGACTCGCAAAAATCATTGACATCAACAAGATCGTGTCATCAGACTCGAAAAAAATGATCTCATACCTTGTTATTGCTACCTAAATGCTAGATTAGATTAAAAACAGCATGAATAATACCAATTTAATTATTTTACGATAAAATTTCATAAATATCGGATTTCAAAAATTTATAAGTATGAAATTTAAAAAAAAAAATATTTTACCAACTAAACGGAAAGATTTAGTGCAAATTTAGGCTATTATGGCATTCAAATAAAGCTAAACGAACGCAAAATAAGGATCGTGAACTGAAATACCTTAGGTCAAAAGGCGTTTCCGAGCTGACGTGCGGGAATGAGTCATCGCTGTTTGCAGATGGGATCTCGCTTTGATACGCTCAAGAAAAGGATGAATCGAAACAAATTTGATAAAAAATTCATAAAATCATTTACAGGGGGTCAATTCTTACCGAAGTTCAGGCCAGTTCCACGACGAAACTTCCTTCGTGTAAAGTTCTTCTAGTTTTAGGTAAATAAACCAACCAAAAAAAAAAAATCCAAAAATAAATTCATAAAAAATTTATTCTATTATTTTTTTAAAAG
>JAQFZO010002924.1:0-10936 GCA_034695885.1 Geophilus flavus | reverse complement strand
TCTGAAAATCGCCAATTGATAAAGTGCGTCGTTTAGAAGTCATTTTTTCACTTTCAGACCTTGAGAGTAAGGAATGAATAAACTACGTATGGATGGTGTAATTTGCTGGAAAGTTCTCATACCCGAGCCAAAATCACAAAAATGGTCATAAAGTTGGTCTTAAAAGCGAATTTTTCCTTTATCCGGAGATCTTTAAAACAGACTTTAATTACATGTAAATCAATGGAGGAAAAATCTGGAAATTTGAAATGGGCTCTAATAAGTGGACTACGGTACTCCTTTATCCGGAAATCTTCTAGGTGGACTCGACTGTACCGTATTCATCATGACTGCAACAACTGAGTCACAACAATATCAAGAATTCTTGACAATACTCTGTACTTAAACAATTATTAATGTTCAAACAATCATAATCCAACAAAAATGTTAAACAAAACCCGTTAAAAAATAATACATTCGAGAATAATGTTGTAAACTACAATTTCCATTGTTAAAACCAGAAAACTAAAATTTTTTCATTGTTAAAACCAGAAAACTAAAATTTTTTCATTGTTAAAACCATTTTTTCATTGTTAAAACCAGAAAACTAAATTTTTTTCATTGTTAAAACCAGAAAACTAAAATTTTTTCATTGTTAAAACCATTTTTTCATTGTTAAAACCATTTTTTCATTGTTAAAACCTGAGAACTAAAATTTTTTTAATTTTAAAACCAGAAAACTAAACAACCAACCCTATACTAAATAAATAAAAACAAACACTAAAAATACACCACCAAAAAAAATAATTTACAAAATTTCCAAAACTTAAAAAATGACTTTTTAACCTTGACCCTTAAACTTTCACAGAAACTTGCAACTTTAATCAAATTTAAAATAACAACAACAAACATCTACACACTTTAACATTTTTAGGCTTATTTTATGAGTATTTTTAACCTGATTTTTATTTCCAAGTCCCACATTGTTCTAAATCACAATAAACCCCAAGAAACAATATAAAATTGATGATGCATTTAATAATGCAATAAAAAACAAAGAAATTGTTGATTGTTGAGGAATTTGTCAAGAAAAATGTCATTTTCATTGAGGAATGGCATTGAATCAAATAATTTTATAACCCTTGGCTCACTTCCTCTTGCAAATGTGGTGTCAAGGACACAGAGAGCAAAAGAGTATAGTGGACATTACAAATTGATTACCAATCTCATGAGTGTTGTGCTCTAGTGTGGAAAAGTTGGAGTGATGATCAGTTGGATTGGATGTGTTCTGATCAAAAACTCTCTTGGATTTGAGCCAAATTGGTTTGTTTTGATGTGTGTTTTTGTTGTGGGAGTTTTTTGAGGTTTCGGAGTTTTCGGAGAAAATTTGAAATTTGGGTTTTTGGGGGTTATGGGGTTTTTATTCTGGTTTTTGGGGTTTTTGGGGATATTGGGGGTATTGGGGAGTTTTTTTTGGTTTTTTGGTTTTTTTTTTTTTTTTTGGTTTTTGAGTTTTTTCAATTTATTTTGATTGTTTTGGTTTTTTGGGATTGGTTTAGGTTTTTTGGTTTTTTTGGTTTTTGGTTTTTGAATTTGGATTTTGGGGGTTTCATTCTGGTTTTGGGGGATTTTGGGTTTTTTTTCAAATTTTGGGGTATTGGAAAGTTTTTGGTTTTTGGGTTTTTTTTGGTTTTTGAGGTTTTGTGAGTTTTTTGGTTTTTTTGGTTTTTGAGTTTGTGTGAGTTTTTTGGTTTTTGGTTTTTTGGTTATTTTGTTGTGTGATTTTTTGGCTTTTTTGTTTTTTTTCAATTTATTTTGATTGTTTTGAATTTTTTGGTTATTTTGTTGGTCAGTACTTTTTGTTTTTTGGGATTTATTTTGGTATTTTGGTATTTTTTGGTTTTTTTTGTTTTTAAAAAAATTTTTGTGGTTTTTTTGTGGTTTTGGGTTTTTCTATTATTTTTTTGTGGTTTTTCTGATGTCATTTTATTGACATGAATTGTGTGATTTTTTGTTATCTGGTTGATTTTGTTTAAAAATTTTGGCTTTAAATTTTCAGATTATATTGTTAGTCATTGTTTATGATTTTTATGGATTTTTCATTTTATATTTACACTGTTGGTCTGGGTTCCAAGTTGTGTAGACTGTTATGTAATAGAGCCAATAAATCTGCTGCCAAGTTTCTGCTAATATGGCTCAAATAAAATTTTTAGAGCCAAAATTGTTGTTTTTCATTGTCAAAATGGTTAATAATTAAAAAAAATTAATTGTTATGACCTTCAATAATGTTTAAATTTTTTAAAACATTTTATAAAGTAAAACAATACGGTTATTTCATTATTTAAATATTGTAACAATATTTTTTCAATGTTAAACACCGCAAAATCATTTAAAAAATTCAACAATGTAGAGAAAATTATTTTTTAATTGTTAGAATTCAACAATGATTTTTTTACATTGTTAAATATTAATGCAAATATTATTTCATTCATAAATCCAACAAAAATATTAAATATTAAACAACATTCTTAAAAATTATCAAATTGTTAAAAATCCAAACAATGCAATACATAAAAATCATTGTTACCTAACCAACAACAATCACTTATTTAATAAAAAATTCAATAATAAAAATAAACTGAATAATATTATTCTTCCAAATTAAAAACTCAACACTGTTGACTGTAGTTCAATATCTTCAAAACAATCCACCAATCAAAAAATTCCATTGTTGCATAAAATCCAACAATCCCAAAAAATACCTCCATTTATTCATCCAACAATTAAAATAACTCAACATTGTTGTTCTAAAATTCAATAACCTTAAAAACAATCCACCAGTCAAAAACATTCCATTATTGCTTAAATCCAACAATCCAAAAATATATTTCTTCATTATTACACAATTTTTTCATTATTAAAAAAACCAACAGCTATTGTTACAACACACAAAATTCCCATTATTCCACACAATCACCCCAACAAACACCAACAATTAAAAAACTCAACTTTGATGATCTAAACTTCAATACCGTAATTATAAACTCAACATTATTCTAAAATCTAATTATCTAAAGAACAATCCACCTGTACTAAAATCCATTGTTGTAAAAATCTAACAATCCCCAAACAATTTTAAAATATTTAAATATTGTTGTCCTAAAATCCAAAAATCTCAAACAATCCACCAGTAAAAAAATCCATTGTTGCAAAACAAAACCTAAAAATCAAAAAAAAATTCCTTCATTATTATACAAATCCAACAATCAAATTGTTGTTTTCCCAACAATTATAAAACTCAACAGTTATTCTAAAATCCAACAATGTCCCTAGTTTTCTCCATTATTATTATTACACAAATCCACCAATCAAATAAATTTTCAACAATTAAAAAAAATAATCTAAAAATCAATCCACCAGTCAAAAAATTCCATTGTTGCATAAAATCCAACAATCCGAAAAAACATCTCCATTTATTCATTCAACAATAAAAAACTCTACATTATTGTTGAATGAACAATAATAAACAATTGTTGCATTAATCCAGCAATCCAAAAAATTCCAACAAATAAAAAACTCAACATTGTTGTTCTAAAATCCAACAAATAAAAAAAAAACAATCCACCATTAAAAAAAAATTAAAAAATTCATTATTGCATAAATTCAACAATCCAAAAATTCTCCATTAACACAAACCCAACAATAAAAAAATCACCATTATTCCCCCACCCCAACAAACAACAAAAAAAAAGATTTTTATTATTCAACTCAACCCCATCATCACCCACCAACACAACAAATAAAAGCCACACACAAAACAAATCTAAATTCTAAATATAACCCCCATACAACACAACACAACACCCACCCCAAGTCAATAAGCCAAAATACTATCAAATCAACCCAACTCAACAATTTCCCCCTGAACAAATGCGTTGGCGGAATCACCAAACAAACCAATTCTCACTCAACAACCAAAACCAAACCAAAACTCTGACATTCATGACCGACTTTCACAGGGCAATGCACCTAACAAACAAAATTAAAAAAACAACAATCAAACAACCCAACAATACTCAAAACCCCCAAAAATTCTATTTTTTAAACAATAAAAAAAAATCAAATGAAAAGGTAAACATTTTTTTTTCCTCAGTGAATTTTGCCACTAGAGGAAAATAAAAAAAAAGTGAATCGAGGGTCGAGTGAGCCGTTGAGCGTTTGGTTTGGTAAAAATGCGTCATTGTTGAGTGTTTTCTTACCGTTTATTAACTCGAGTACGACAGTCTGGGTGTCTTCTGTTTCTTTTGGTGGCTCCATGTGGGTGAATGATGTTTGGTGGTGGGGGGGCAACCAGACTTATGCCCACCTTTCGGTTTTAACAGCTGAGGGAAAACAAGGATAAATTCGGGGAAGTTTCGTGATGACTGGCGGAATCTGGTGGCGTAATTTCTCGTTATGCTGTTATCTAAGAACTGGCAGGGTTCGAGGAAGTTGGTTGTGATGGTGATTTGTTCGGTGGAAATGGTTTTGGTGGGATTGGAAATGTTTTTTGGGGGGTTTGGGGGGTAATAATGGGATTTTTGGGTTGATAATGAATTTTTTTATTGTTGAAGGATTTTTTTTATTGTTTTTGGGATTTTTTTATTGTTGGTGGATTTTTTTATTGTTGTAATGATGAGAAATAAATGGAATTTATGAAGTTTATTGTTTTTGAGAAAAGTTTTTTGTTGTTGTGATTTAGGTTTCTGGGTTTAACAATGATAAAATGTTAGTTTTCTAAATTTAACAATGAAAAATGTGTTATTTTCTTTGTTTACAATGGAAATTGAGTTATTTTCATGGAAAAATATTAGTTTTTTTTATTTTAACAATGAAAAAATGTTAAATTTCATGTTTTAATAATGGAAATGTGTTATTTTTCTTGTTTTAACAATAAAAGAAAATTAGTTTTCTTTTTTTCCAATGGAAAACTTTTTTTTAAGAAATATTAGTTTTCTATTTTTAGCAATAAAAAATATTATTTTTCTATTTTTAACAAGAAAGAATATTAGTTTTCTATTTATAACAATGGAAAATATATCTGTGAAAATGTTTTTCTTATTTTAACAATTAAATATATTTAATTTTCTAACTTTTACAATGTAACAATATTAATTTTTTATTCAAACAAACAAAAAATGTTCTTTCTTGATTTTAACAATGAAAACTATAAATAATTTCCTTGTTCTTTATTATTGCTTATGCAACACTGAATAAAATTGAAAATTTCCATTTCTTATCACCATATACTTTATTTAATGCATTTTTAATTATTATCATCACCAAGTAAATTAGTCATAAAATAAATATTTTTACATCATTTTAACATAAAATAAATTTTTTTAATATTTCACAACATGTAGAAATATTGGATATTGAGTATCTTCATCATAACTTGACGAAATTTCCATTTTAAACTGCAAAATAAATAAAAAACTCAACATTAAAAACTTAAAATTAAAATTAAAATGTATTTAGGACATTCCAAAAAAAGTTGTTGACATTAATCCGAATTTTAAACATCAAAATTTTACATTAAATCACTTTTTGAAGGCTTAAAACAAATTCTTAACTAGAATTTTGCAAATTTTATGCTTTTCCGTGTTTAAAAATGAGTTTTTTCACACAAAACTTAAACTTAGCGTGAAATTCGACAAGCGTAACTCACAGCGAGCGACGAAAACTCATTTCTTCCACACGAAAGCAGAATAAATGCAAATATCTATGTTTTATTGCTTTGTTCTATTTTCTTTACTTTGTTGTTTATTCTAGTTATGTCCTCGTCGTAGTCGGTCTTCATTTCAACTCTTTCTGAGTACTTTTTAATAATTGACTCAAATAATTGTAAAGTGTTGGACCGTGAAGGCGCAAAAATAAAAGCTTCTCCCTGGAATTAATGAAAGGAAGGATGAAATTAATTTAGGAATTAACACAGCCAGAGCATGCGAAAACTTGTTTTTTGATGGCTAAACCATTAAGAAATTTGAAATTAGCATTGAATTGAAATATGGTTATATTACTGAAATTAATAATTTTTTTTTACAGAATTTGATTTAATTCTTGGATTTAAGAATAGGTTCATTCAAAATTTTCGTTTTTGTTATTTATTCCCTGCTTTTTTTGTTTTTCAAAAACAATATTTTATACAGTCAACTCAGTGAAATCCAGCCGGAGTGAAATTTGGACAGAAATTTGGACATAAATGAAGCTAATTTTTAAAAAAACAACTTTACAAAAAATTTCAGATTTACAAAAGAAAATTAAATGTGAAATTTATTGTAAAATTTGAGCTTTCACATTTGTAAAATTGTGGAAAGTTGATTTAAATAATGTGTAAATGTGAATTTTACATCTACTTTCAATTTTACCTTTTCAAAATGTAACTGATTAAAAGCCCAAAAGGTTTGTTAAGGCTAGCTTTGCCCACATATTTAATTTACAGGTATGTAAACCTTAATTTAAACTTGATTTACAGCAATTTAATATGTGCAAAGTTGAAATTTTTGCAGTCAAAGGAAAAACAGCTGTGAAATCCGGACATCTGTGAAACCCAGACAGGTGAGCTCAATGGTGTCTGGATTTCACAGAGTTGACTGTAACAAAAATGGTTTTTCAAAAAAATTAGAAAAACTCCAAAATAAAAACTTTTAATGCACCTAATGTTTATCGTGGCATTTCAACATTTGTTATAAGGCGCCCGTCATTTGAGACCCTGACATAAAAGTGATTTCTGGATTATTTGGGACTTTCCCTACATCTGTAACTCGACATGGTGCATCACAAATTTGATTTTAAGTAGGGCTGGGACTCGATTAACAATTTTGATTGATTAATTACAATATTTTAATCGATTAATCGCATTTAAATCGACTTATTATTGGTCAAGAAAATTGATTGGTCGAAATATTTGATTTGCTAGGTCTAGAAAAGAATATTTTTTATGATTTTTATTTTTAGTTGTTCTACTGTAAATTTTAGTTTTCATTTTTATGTGGTTAAGTTGACATGTTGCAACGTAAAAATTTAACCAACCAGCAACAACCACATCGGTGCCATTTTGAAACGATTAATAGATTGGCCTAAATTTTAATCGATTAATCAGTAGATTAATCTACTAAAGTCCCAGCCTTAATTTTAAATTTAATATGAATTTACAAAAGAAAAATCCAGAGAAGCTGCAGCTAAAAAATTTGGAATCATCTTTCTACGATTTGGGGATGGCAACAACGGTTTACAAGTTGCAACTCGAATCTGCCGTAAATTTGATCCACGTAGTGAAAAATGAAACTGACTTCCTGGAGCAGGAGCCAAAGTCATCGGACAAGAATTGGAAAATGACTCGATGAAATATAATTTTTTGTTGTGATTAATTAATACGCACGTAGGACTCTGATAAAGCGCAGAGGGAAACTCATTTGGCAAATATTTTTATAAGATCAATTATTTCACTAAAATTTTGCCTTTTTAACTGCACAACAAGTAAACCAAAAAGTTGTATGGAAAGGAGTAGCAGATTGTTCCATAATGCATAAGGAATTGAGGCCTAGAGCGATTTTTAATATTTTAAAAGATTTTGTATAGATTTTGAAAGATTTCTTGAATTTTGAAATATTTTAGGCAATTTTTTTTACAGATTTTGTCCTTAAAGATTTGGAATTTTTATGGAATTTTTGAGCCTTATCGACTAGATTTTTATTCCTTTCCATACAAATCCTTGAAAGAACTGTAGAACTAAATAAAAAAAGCAATTTTTCAAGTTTTCGCACAAGCTCTTCATAAATGTGTAGTAAAATTCTTCAATTTCGTACTTTTGGTTTCAAAATATGTATAATTGCTTGAGCTAAATCTTCCCTTCCATCCTTAAAGAAAACACTAAAATAAAAAATAATTATAAATTAAAATAAATTACAAATCCAAATACAATATTCACTATATTAAAAAAGTAACAGAAAAAATCACCAATCTGCACATATGACATAATCAAACTTCTCTTCCAAATCTTCAAAATGATTTCTCACATTCCACTGCAAAACCCTAAACAAAAAAAATATTTAAAAATTAGAAAATTTCATTAAAATGATTAAAAATTTCATTAAAAAATTTAAAAAAGTATAAAATTTCATTAAAAAAATTCAAAATTTTATTAAAACGATTAAAAATTTCATTAAAAAATTTAAAACAGTATAAAATTTCATTAAAAAAATAAAAAATTTCATTAAAAAAATTTAAAAAAGTAAAAAATTTCATTAAAAAATATAAAAAAGTAAAAAATGTCATTAAAAAATTAAAAATTTTATTTAAAAATTAACAATTCACCTGCATTTTACATTAGTTGCCTCAAACTGCATTGAATTCGCATTGATAATTTGCTGAATATTCCTCACACACAAACCATTTCCATCCGTCAATAAAACTTCACTCAACTTCGCTGCAGCCGAAAGCTATATAAAAACCCAAAAAAAAAATTTAACATCAAAAACATCAATTTTTTCCTTTTTTAAACATTTATACCAAAATTCCAGCCAAACAAGTCATTCCACCACCGAGTTCACAGATGATTTTACCACTAAAACAAGCTAATGATAAGTTTTGAAAATTTTTTCGAATCAATTTCATCAAAATTCCAATTTCTTACTCAAACATCGACTTCCTTTTCAACAAAAAATGCGCCAAAACCTCTTCCGACGGCCATACGCCTAGAAAATTGAATAATTTCATTTAATTTAGGGTTTATTTCACGTTTTTTTCATCACTCACGAACGTTTCCCGTGTTGTTAAATCCGATTAAATCGTTCGGGGATAAATTTTGTCTCACGAATTTTATTTTGAGTTTTATTTCGGGTGATAGTGTTGAATATATCGTGTGCCATTCGCTCGCATCGTCGTGTTTTTCCGTTTTTTCATCGTTTTGAGTCTGTATGAGGCCAAATGTCGAGAAATCTTTACAGGTTGCGTCGATTTTGCGTCGTCGTAAGGCCTGAAAATGGAAATTTGTTGTTTAGTTTGTGGAATTTTGGGTGAAATTTGGTTTTTAATTACGTCTGATAGGATTTTCCATCGTTTTAAAGCACGGATTGTCTGTTTGGAGTTGCCATTTGTTTGTTTGTCGTCTGGAGAATCCATTTTTTCCATTTGTTGTTGACATTGAGATCCGTGAAATGTCCGCAGTGAGAAAGGCCATCTAGCGTCAAAATTGTTTGAAATAATTTTACAAAGATATACGAGTTCTTGTTATTTTATTTATAATATTTTTTAAAATAAAGCTGAATATTTAATATCATAGTTTTAAATTGAATTTCTCCATCATAAGGCAAACGCGCCATCTGGTGTTAAAACGCACAACCATCAATCGTAGTTTTCACGCGTTGTCACTTTTTTCTTGGTATTAAATAAATTTTAGGACATTTTACTAAATTTTTTAACATAAAAATATTTCATACGTAAATTCCTATAATTTTTCTTCAAAATAACACAGCATTCAATATTTTATTACAATTTTTCATTTTTTCAAAAATTCGAAGAAATTTCACACAAAACATCAAAAAAAATCATCAAAAACCATCAAAATCGGCAAAACAATAAAATGAAATAAATCAAAAGAAAATAAAACGTTTTTGAATGAAAAATGGATTTACATTTAAATTTAGCTGAGAATTTAGTGATGTACCCACCTAAAAGGAGAAACAGTGAAAATTTTATCAAATGTCCCATGTTGTGTATTATTCATTACCAATGATTCGTATGCATACCACGTTTCCAGATTGGACAGATAAGCTCATTATGTAGATTCCAGATTCCTGCGGCTGACTTTTCATCAATGATGTCCTTAAATCTGTTCCAAAGTCGACTCTTGTTTCCATGATTTATTCTAGTCAAATATTAAGGATGAAGGGATGGATTTTTTTATTTTGAATTTTACCACCAGATGGCAGTGTGTAGAGTTATTGGATAACTGCAGTTTTCCAGTCAGGGAGGGTTTTGGATGATTTTTGATGGATTTTGGATGTGTTTGAGGGGGTTTGAGAGGGTTTTGGGTTTTCTCGGGGTGTTTTTGGGTGATCGATGGGAGGTTTTTGGGTGGTTTTGCTGGGTTTTGCATCCCAATAGTTTTTGGTCTGATTCCCACAGGCACACTAAGTCAAACCCAAGTGGTTTGTGAATCAAATTGTAAAGTTTAAAATTGCAAATTTATGGTAAGGATGATGGATGCGAATAACCAAAACCACTGGAAAGCAATCAAAACCCACAAAAACCACCTAAAACCGTTTTTTCGCGTCCTCCATCTTTAGAACTCCATCTTTCTTTACACTTGGTAATGAACCAAACCCTGGAATGTGAAAGTGATTGACAATTGAAAACTATGAAAAATCAATGGAAATTCGATTTCTCACATGATGCACGTACGTATTTGGGTACTGGGCTCAGGAATTTGGCTTTGATAAATTTTTGTAATTCCGACTGGTTTTTATTGACATTCACGCAGTTGAGTTTTACCAGGATCGTACAACCTCGACTGAATTTGTTTTTCAAGTACTGGATGCCTCCGATGCACTGAAATTGTCCGTCATGCGGGAACACAAAATTTCGCATTCTTCCATACGGTACTGAAATTTCAAAAAAAAAAAGTTTAAAATTTATCTTAATTAAAAAACGCCGATGGGTGGTTTCACGTGACTTTCGGAAACCGACTTAACCAGAAATTTTCAATATTTTACTCAAGTATTTTAGATTTTCAAACGTTTTAGCAATTTTACAGTACGGTAGGTAAGTTCATAAAGTAAATTAAACATGTTTAAGGCAATTTAAGCATCAAAATTAACACATTGTGTACATGAAAAGCCAATAGAATTACTATACACATGTTTAAAATGTGTGTAAATAAGAGTGTTTATGTTTAAAATACTTTATGAACTCACCT
>JAQFZO010002923.1:0-10936 GCA_034695885.1 Geophilus flavus | reverse complement strand
AATATAATGCATGTTTTTACCAAATATATATTTAAATATTTCAGCAGTTTTTATTAAATGATTATCCGGTCCCTAATCATGAAACATCATGAAACATTTCCTTGCAATCAGCACAAGGATGAGACGCTTGCTCATATTCTAAATTATTGTTCTATTACGTTGGCGAAAATATGTAAAAAAAAAATTAATTCTGTAATGGGCAAGCCAGACTAAAAGGGAAAAAGGTCCCCAAGGAAATAAAAAGGAAAACCAACAAGGTACCCAACACAAATGGAAGACATGAAAAGATTACCAATAGGCTCTGTAGGCTTCAGCACCAAGACGCTGCTCAGTGCTAGGGAGATAAGCACAAATCAATTTCAATAAAATAGAATTTAAGGCCCAAAAGGCAGCAGAGGCTGTACAAGACCGGACAAAATCAAAACCCAAGTCAAATGTTTAAATTGTTGACAAAATTTTTACCATTAAATTAAAAAATTAAGTAAGGACAAATTAGATTTTCCCATTTTTCATAAACATAATTCTCTCATCGTCAGCCCAAGCTGTTGGCCCGTCGGCCGGTGAAATCGGCAGATGCCGTCGGCCGTGGGTTCGTGGGCCAATTTAATTATTTACTTATTTATTTTATTTATTTGCCAGCTTATTGCTTGTGTGAGTCTGGTGCCGAATTAATGTCACACGCCATTTCCGAGTAAAATCAAACTCCATGTCCATAATTCAGTTAAGAAATGAAGAAATAAAATGAAATGCAACCACGAAATGAATCAAATTTTTCATTCCATAGATGGCGACCGACACCGACAACGACAAACAAAGGCGGATTCGAATTCATTTTGCACCATTATCCTCTCAAGTTTTTTAGCCGATTATCACCACTTCCATCAATTTTCGATGACTTCGATACACTTACTGATGGTATGGCCATTCATATTTGCAGATGAAAACCGCCAAATAGGAAAAATTAACGTAACTTTGCTAAGATGCACAAAAAAGAGAAGAACAAAAGCGTGCATGAGCGTGACTGAAGTTGTGAGACGAATGAGAAATTGAGCAATGTAAATTAGTCCGCTTTCAGTCACGTGACAAAATAGTTCTCGGTTCATTATTAAATATTGAATGTAATAAATTAATATCACAAATAATTTAAACGTTACTGATTATAACTGAAAGTTTGAATTACTATATACCGATTAAAATATTAAGAAATGTAAAATCACAATTTGACACAGCCCATATAAGTGGCGGATTGATATCGACCATTGATATAATGGCGGAAAGTATCGATGCCAATGTATCGATACTCGCGATATTTTAAAAATATACTTATTCGACTACAGGCGATACTTTTTATGAAAAATTTGTTATATTCTCAGTGTTTAATAAAAGATGGATTTCTGTGATTTTTATTTGTGTGTGCTCAATTCAACCAAATCGTTATTTCTCAAATTAACAAATCAAGATTTAAAAAAAAATCATTATCGTTTTGTAGCTACTAGCTAAGACTGACGAAACAAAAAAAAAATTACAATAAGACATGTATATCTTTATTTTTAAAACCCTTACGCTTACGGCTTGTTTTGTGTGACGAACCGAGTCAAAAACGTATAAAATCATTTTCTTCTTTAAAAAAATTATTTTATTTAATCAGAATGACAAATACAATTATATCAGCTTTAAAATAGAAGATAATTTAAGTACAACCATGTTGACAATACTTTAAATTACAATCATGATCAGAGTCCAAATTAAAACATGAATAAAAAAAATACTTTGCTGGCATCATATTCCAAACAATTCATTGAGCAATTTAAACTTTAAAAACTGGGAATTTTTTTTCATTAAACAAATTAAGACACCAAAAAAAAAATTATAAAAAAAAAAATAAAAGTAAAAAGCTGAATTTTATACCCAAATCAGATTTTAGGCACTGTAAAGTTTTGAGGAAAATTCCCAGGTATATCAGAAGGACGCTGTAGCAAAGCCTAAAAAAACAAATTTTAAAAATTAAAAATTGTCGATTACTGAAATTAAAGTGTTTTACCTGAAATTTTAAAGGTTCGTTGCTTGGTGTCAATACCACAGTTACCATACTAAAAATTGTGACAGTCTGTGCACATGTAGGATGATTGTCATCCGCTTGCCAAGTTAGTGTCAAACGAGTTTATTGCGATGTAAATATTTTTTTTAAAAAAAAATCACAAAACGGAAATACACAAATTTTTTTGTGATTTCACAACATTCGCCTTTCATCCTCGATATAAATTTTATTTTTATATTTTTATGGGCTGTGGCTATTTCAAACCATATCGTAAAAAATGTACCGATAAACTGCTACTGTAATTGGTATAAAAAAAATGACCGTGGCTAATTCCAAAGAAAATTCTGTGAAAATATAAAGTATGGGATATTTTCGTAGAAAATTTTCTTCATTTCGCACCATTACAACCGATTTTTTTCATTTCTCACACGATTTTAATCGATTTTCGTCTCTTCACAGAAAATTCCGTGAAATAGACCATGGGCTATTACTACAGAAAAATTTCTTGGAAATGATTTAAAAAAGTGTTTCTTTGTGTTTTCAAATTTTGGGATTATGGATTGGATTTATCCATTCCCGAATCAGGGATTCAGAGAAAAAGGCTCGGGATTGCATGCTTTAGTAGCAATCGTGAGCGCCAATAAAAATTGAAAATCGGTAAAAATAATTCACAGAAAATTTTCTGCGAATCAATCCCGGGCTTTTTTTTTCTGAATCCTGCGAGGAGAGAGAATCGGTTAAAATCAATTCATAGAAAATTATGTGTGTAAAGAAACACTCCGATTAAAAACATTGGTATTTAGTAAAGCAAAAAACTTAGAAATTTACCGGTTTTTACCGATAGGTAAAAATCAGTTGACAATACCTAATAAATTAATAACCTACTTTAATAAAGGCTCCCAGATAAATTTCCTGACTGGTTTCTTGACAAATTTTAGCAGCATATTTTTTATCGTTGCAATGATCACACTGTCGTTGCAACCACCGCTTATCCACATTTGGTTCTTGCGTATAGTCTAAAAAAAAATGTTTTTATCATAAAATATAATTATTAAAATTATATCTAATTAGTCATCTCTGTGAAAACCGGACACCATTGGCCCACAAACATTTGTCCAGATGGGCCTCAATTTTAGTCAGGATTTCACAGAGTTGACTGTATTTTTCTTTTAAATTCGTACCCAAAGCAGCAGCCAATAAACGATGAACCAAAATATCAGCGTAACGACGTATAGGAGAAGTAAAATGGGTATACAGTGGAACATTTAAAGCATAATGGTGATAAAGTTGCTCGCTATCGTACGAACCCGCACAAAAGTACAAGGCGCGCTGAAAAAAATATAAAGAAAATTTTATAAAAATATTTTTATATTTCAAAAAAACAATTCGTCGTTTCTCACCTGCATTGGTTTAGATAGTAAACTCGTGATGGCTAACTGGCGAGCTTGGGAAATAAGACTAGCATCTCGTTTAAAATTTGTTAACGACTCTTGAATTTTTCCAGCCGAACTAGAATCGAGATTAAGACCCACGGTGGAAAAAGTCTCTAAAACTTCGTCCATTAAGTGTTGAATCGGTGGCGGATGGCATCTAAGAACTGCTTTCCCGGGGAAAGACTTTAGAATCTTATGAGCCACGGCCATGTTGGCAAGAAGCATAAATTCTTCTATTAATCTGGAATAAAATTTACAAAAGATTAGAAAAAATAATAATAAAAATAATAATAATGATGATAAAGTACGAGCAAACCAAAGTGCAACGTATCTTGTCGCATCTTTTAGAGCACCCAATTCAAATATTTAGTTGAAAAAATGTCTCGAAAATTTCAAAATCGACTAATTTTGGCAATCCCGAATCCCGTTTCATCGAAATTACTAATTAGTTGATGTCATCGAATCATATGACCAATTTTTTGCCTTAAAACTACAACTCACTGCGCATGTGCGTGTACTTAGACAAAATTAGTCGGTTTTTCTATTTTCACTTCCTCTTTCTTCCTCTCGGTTTCTACGGTTTTTGTTTAGTTTTTTAATTATTTTCAATTTTTTTTGTACAGTATTATGTAAGTGATGACAGATTTTTAAAATATTTTTTAAATGTATGTATGAACGGAGGAATAATAACTAAAAACCTGTAAAACGAGAAAAGGAAAAATAAAAATAGAAAAAAAAAATCAATAAAAATCGCCTAATTTCGACGAAGTCCATGCACGAGCGCAGTGAGTTTTAACTGTGGTTGGGACTAGATTAAAATTTAATCTATTAATTGATGTTTAATCGACAATTTCACTGGCTAAAAAAAGTTGATTAAAAATATTATAAAACAAAACAAAAATAATTGGTCAAATTGTTCGAAATTTAAGAAATTGAAACCAATTTTTAAAGGGAAAATCGAATGAAATCAGGTGTTGTTTGAACAGAAATCGCCAGCAAATCGAGGAATCGCAGTTTTCCGTTGATTTCTATCGAGTTTTGTCGATTTCCGTCGATTTCCTACAGATTTTCCGTTGATTTCTGTCGACTTTCGATGATTTTTGCCATTTTCCATTGATTTTTATCGATTTTTTGCGTTAAGGTTTTCAAAAAAAAATCATAAGACCCCTTACTGCATCCCTTGAAATGGGCTAACGTGGCCTACTTATACGATGCGACAGGTTAGTGATCACACTTTACTCAACCTTTTCTCATCAAACATTTTACCTATTACTATCTTTTTGCTCGTAAATGGAAAACGTTGACGGTAATCCTGAGTCGGAATCCAAGGAAAAATGAAGTTTCACTTGATTGAGGCACAAAGCACCACCGTCAAATCGCTGTTTTCTCAGAATTAAGGCTAGCTGGTTTAATTGTCTCACTTTAGCTGCGATCGTGGACAAACTAAAATCGCCTTGAACTTGCGGCATCTCGCCCGATTTCCACTCGTTCGTCGGGCTGTCAATCATCTTCTGAGCTTGTTCGTAACTCAATTTCGTGCACGAATTGATCACGGAGCGACCGAACCATTCTTCCAAAATGTCGCCGACTGGAGTGATTTTCCATATGACGGACATGGTCAAACGTTCTTCGCCCGGATTTAAACTGCAGAGGTGTTCGCATAGTAATTGGGGTAACATAGGTACCACCTAGAAGAGAAATGATATGGTTGTAGTTATATAAAATGTCAATTTGTTGCAGGTCGAACCTCGTTATAACGAATTGCTCGGGAAATAAAAATTTGTTTGTTATAAAGGACTCCATTTATTCGACCCACAAAATTCTCTGCTTTTACCCCCAAAAAAACGTAAATTTTACCCCATTTTGATACCCCCAATTTTTAACTGGTTTCTACCCCAAAGCCACTATACTACTTTTTATCCCCATTTTTCAAACTACTTTTCGATAATTTCAAGTGGTTTTCAGTCATTTCTGAACGATTTTTAGACGAAAACCAATTGATTTCCAGCCTTTTCCGAACTATTTTTACATGCTGTAGATCTAAATAGGATAACGAAAAATCACTCGGAAATTGTTTGAAATCATTTAAAAATAATTTGGACATAACAGAAAATCACTCGCAAATCATCAGAAATCATTTAAAAATTGTTCGGAAGGCTGGAAATCAATTGGTAATCATCTAAAAATCATTCAGAAGTGGCTGAAAACCGCTTGGAAATTGTCAAAAAGTATTTCAAGAATGGTATACAATGGTATAGGTGCATTCAATCTGTAAAATAGAAGTAACAGTGTCACTTTGGCATCACTACTTCTCACCTTAATGAAAGAAGTTGAGACGGCAAAGTAACTTGTCACTTCTATTTTACAGATTGAATGCAACTAATGTACCTATCAATAATTCTTTGTGGGCAAATGTTTGTATGTGTAAATTTAGTATTTTTTCGTGTAAAAATCAGTTTTAAAAAAAAGTGTATCAATGATTACGTGGCCGAATCAATTGATTCAAAATTCTGACATTTCCGAGGTTTATATACGAAATTTTTAAATTTTTTAAATTAATATGCTGCAAAGTCAGCAAATCTGCATACATAAAATGCTTTCGAGGTTCCTTCCAATATCTGGCGAGTTGTTAGTCATTTATCAAGCGAACCTTTCGAATGAATAATGATCTTTCATCGTAAAAACTGGGTAGTACGGAAGGGATTTTGAAAAAGCATTCAACAATCCATGAATACCACTCGAATCTTTGCTTTACTCATCCTCTTATGAGCTGGGGATGACACAGCCTTTTTCACAGGTGTTTGCTATCAATCTGTCCCTTTTTCCTTTCATATCGATATACGATTTTTTTTCCTACTTTTTTTTGCATTGATTTATTGCTTTTTTTGTTTTTTACTCCTCGACTGGATTTCCATGTCCAAATTTTCCATTAAGTAAATTAATCCTTTTATGTCTGGGGTGATTATTTTTTGGAATTATATGTCGGAAAAAAATCTTTCGGTTAATTTACTAATTTGATTTTTTTTCGGTTGGGATTTGATCCCACTTCCTGCATTAAAAGTTTCTCTTTAATTTTTTTTTTTTTTGCTCATTTTCTTGGATTTTTTTGATGTATCATGCAAAGCCAATTTCTTATTACCTCATATTGGCTGTCGCAATTACATTAAGATTAGCATTTTTTTTTTCAAACTCGAATTAAGCTTTTTTGACAAAGATCAGAGTATAATTCTCTCCAAGATTGCACGCAATTAGTTTTTCATATCAAACTTCTTTAATTACTGAAGATTTGAGGTTTTTTTTTTGTAAAAAAAAAAAATTGGCTATTTTGTTGTGATGATTACCTTGTTTTCTTCTTCAAGAAGTTGCAGCTGTTCTTCACTTCTTCACGTAGACATCTAATCCAGCATGACGAGTGTTGGATTCTCAATGACCGTTCTCCCAAGTGATTTTTCTGTAAATAGATATCTGAATGTCATTCCTGAAGGCTGTGTTTTGTTTCCGATTATCCATACCTTATTGTAATTGTCTGACTTTTGTACTTTGGCGGAGTCTTCTGCAAAAAAAAAAAAAAATTAAAAAAAAAAACTGAGTCGGCAACCTCGCCCAATTGCATGGGCGAGATAACGGTATGATTACACTTTAAGCCGAATAATATGTTGTTGGGTGTTTTCTGAACCCTCTTGTCGTGGGGAGATCAGAACTCTAGGTCCGACCTTCCAAATCTGTGTGCAACAATCCGAAAATCGCACCTGAAGATAGCGATTATTGATGGCACCGAATCACACATTAGGGGTACCAATGGAACTGCCTCTTCGTACCGAGTCTAAAAATCTGGGTCCCACAGTCTAAGTATGTGCGCAACGGCACGAAAATACCAATAATGAAATATGTTCAGTACCAATTTTGCAATGCAGGGAAGTTTCAAACACACTACAATTTCAAAAAATGTGGATTTTGTGCCATTGCGCACATATTTAGACTATTGGACCCAGATTTTCAGACTCTGTGTGATGAGGCGGTTCCATTGGCACCCCCGACGTGTAATTCAGCAATCGATAATCGCTATCTACAGGTGCGATGTTCGGACTGTTGCGCACAGATTTGGAAGATCGGACCTAGATTTCCGGTGTCCTCTCGATAAGAGTGTTTAGACCCAACATAATATTATTCGGCTTAAAGTGTAATCGTACCGAGATAACCGACTCTGGTAAATGTAGAGTACCTTAGTATTCTAGTTATTTTTAGATTTATTCTTACCATTATGTCCTCAGTGCCATGTGGTCTAGCATTCGGAGTTACCAACAGCACATTTAGAACAATAAAGGCAAAATTAGGAGTCTGCAATATCAGAGAAAGTATTTTGAGTTTACTATAACCATTGACATCTACAGCACTAGATAAACCACGAAAATATTAGGTTTTAAGACAAATAATACGTTTCAGAACTGCTGTTGTAGTTACCTCACCTAATTTCAGAAGATTCCTAAACTGCCATCATGAAAAATGAACTCTGCAACATTCATTTTATACTTCTACGTGACTCTCTAAAAATAAAATTCTAACCATTAGAAATTCTTTTAAACAGTCATCCAATAAAAATTTACCGGAATTTCTCGAAGTTATATCCCGAGTTTTTTTTTTTTTGTTTTTCTCGTTTTTCGTGTCTGCCAAACAAATAGGGATTACCAATTCGTTCACCTATGGATACGCGTGTTTAAAAATCTAAATGCCTTTGAATGTGAGTATTCTGGATCTGTAAACGAATGAGCGTTAAAGCCTTGATGTCACATACGAAGTCCACACAGGAGTCAGTCGCAATACCTTGAAAAATATAAATACTATTATTATCGTAAGTATACAAAACATCCTAAATTTTTTCTATCGACCAGTTTATACCAGCAGCACAAACTCTAGAAATAACTACCTTGTCATCCTTTTAAAGACCATCGTTCTAAGATAGTAGTAATCATGTTCTTGTACTGTGAGGTAAAGTAATATGTCGAGTCGATATTTTTCTTCTTTGCGCCTGGCCATTTAACGCCCACAACTAAATGGGAATAGAAAGAGCAGAATATTGAATGTTTAAATATATTTTCTAACATTTAGTAATTTTAGCTGTCATGCTTCGAAATTATTACTATATTTGGGGGCCTTAAAAAGTAAGCTAAGCTAAGATCAAAGGGGCGACAGTCAAAATTAGAGGTAAAAGCTAAAATATGTTAAAATTTTAGCCATCCGATTGGCAGATAATACTAATACTCGAAATCGCTCATTCAAGAAAATTTTTTAAATTGCACTCTTATTATTCCGACATCGACGAAAACTAACCAATTTATGGGTACATTTAAACATACACAACGGATTGGAAAGATTCTCTGAACCTGACTAATCTTTGACACAAACAACCAACAATAAAAACCATTTCCAAAAAAATCCCAATTGTCAAAGAACACTTCAATTGGCCTGTACGGTAAGTGAGTATAGTATTTCTCACTGTAAATCGAATGGAACTAGCAGTTATAACGTTATGATCATTGGGAAAAATTGTCTTACCCCACAAAATGTTGTCTCAGACGCTCGATGATGTGACTTTTTATTTTGGCCGAGTTTTCTGCGAGATTACCGATTGCAGGATGTATAAGAGCAATAGTCGATTATTTTTTTTTATGTATTCTTACCGCTTTATTTTCCGTACCGCGTTTTCTGGCATTCGGAGTTACCAGAATAAAGGTACGGTAAAGTCTGTCACATTTGAAGTCTAGATAAACAACAAATATTTTTTGAGTTTTAAGGAATAAAAATTTCCAACTTCTCTTGCAGTTACCTCACTTCATTGCAGACGACGCCTGATCCGTCTTCATGAACTCTTATTCTCTTTACGTCCATTCTAGTGACTTCTCTAAAAATAAAATTTATACCAAGTCGAAAAACTCTTAATTTAAGTCATTCAATATAAAATTTTACCTGAATTTCTCGCCTGCTTGTCAGTGTCCTTTGTTTTTCGTGTTATGTCAAACAAATCGGAATTGTTAACTTGAATTCTATTGGGATATACACATTATTCAAGTCTAAATGCATTTGAATTTCATTTCTTTCACCTATTTCCTCTTCGTGTGCAGTATGTTGGGTTACTACAAACTTTTTAGTCACCTTTTAAAGACCGACGTCGTAAAACCTAAAACTTTCCAAAAAATGTAATCAATAATTTCGGGTTACCAGTTACTATTCTAAAATAAGTATTTTATGATTGCTCATATATTTACCTCACATAATTCCTAACAAGGCGATTACGGCAGGCTTTTTTCTAAGATTTTTAATTTTGGTTTGGGCATTTTCCAAAAATGAGTTAAATTATTAAGTAAATGATTACATTTTACAGCATTGAGTTATCGAATAATAAATACATACCATTATTTGTCTTCAGCGTGGCTCTTGTAACGTTTACCACCTAAAATGCCTCAGTACGAATAAAATTAATTTAATAAAGAAAAAACAGGTACTGAAGACCAGTATTTAACCAGTTAAGATATTGACACCTTTTTATCACACACCAATAATACCAAAACCAAACGCTTTGGCGCATGGGAGATATTCTACTCAAAAATGTGAATAAACTCTGCAACTAACGACATATCAGTTGATGCTTTGCTAAATCAGTATACGGTAAACTTTTGGTTGATGTTTTAAGAACCCAATATAAATTTAAGGTTGATGTTTTGCTAAAAACCAGAATACACTTTAGGTTGACACGCTTTGTAGAAACAACCATAAACAACCCATTCCGAATGTGCTGGATTAACTTTTTCCATCACTATTCACCAGAAAATTAATAGATTATTAATATTAATGGTTAAATATTATTGAAAAAATAGCAGTATTTTGATATTTACCTTCAATAACTCGTTCCAGACTTTAAACCAGGCCGCGATTTCTGCAAGAAAAACAATATTCGACATATTTTTATGTTTATCCTTACCAGTTTTCTCTTTGTTGTCGTGTCTTCCGGCATTCGAAGTTACCAAAACCAGATTTGTAAGATGTTACATTTGGAGTCTGCAAATATCAGAGATATTTTTTTTAGTTTAGTAATAACCATTAACATCTACAACTCTAGATAAACCACAAAAATATTTGGGTTTCAAAGAAAAATATTATTTTTGAACTGCTCTTGTAGCCACCTCACCTCATTCCAGACGACTCTTAATCAACCATCATAAAAACTCAAAATTTCTTAACGTCCCATCTATGCGGCCTATCTGAATGACTAAGTTCCAACCATCATTCAATAAAAACTCTTAATATGACTTACGAATCATTTAATTGAAAATCACCGGAATTCTTATCGGTTTTCTATGCTGAACAATGTCGGAATAAACTAGTCCATATAATTAGGGGTGTGCGATATCGTTTTATCAGACATGCGATGCGATATTCGCTAAATATCGCATTGCATGCGATATATCGC
>JAQFZO010002922.1:0-10942 GCA_034695885.1 Geophilus flavus | reverse complement strand
ATCCGGGGTCGATTTCAGTTTTCGAAGAATTGCGAGCAAACCCTTCGTGGGGAAAAACAACAACATAAAAATACATTAGTAACCTGTTAGATTCAAACTCGAGATAGCATTGTAATTTAATATTTTTACAAAATTTTTGCTTGACATCATTTCTACAGTACGAAATAACGTCAGATGAAAATATAGAAAGATCATAGATTACAAAATTATTTTTAAAAAATTTAAATTTTAAGCAGTAAACAAATAAATATTAATTATTTTTAATTTTTAACAACCTGTCGACCAACAGGGTTTTAACATAAAAAGCGTGCAAACCGAAGGCTTCAAATTAAACGTATGGGATATTGGTGGTCAGAGGAAAATTAGACCTTATTGGAGGAACTATTTTGAGAACACCGATATTTTGGTACGTAAATAACAATTATTCATAGGATAAAAAAAATTAATTAATAAAATTGATTTTCTATTTATAGATCTATGTGATTGACAGTGCAGATAGAAAACGGTTTGAAGAAACTGGTGTGGTAGTATTTTGATTTACTAAAGCTATGATTCAACTTTGATTTTATTCGCTTTACATTTAGGAACTGGCTGAACTGTTAGCTGAAGAAAAACTCTCAGGAATCCCGTTACTTATTTATGCTAATAAGCAAGACTTATTCAATGCAGCAGCAGCCAGTGAAATAGCCGAAGGTCTAAATTTGCATACAATTCGTGACAGAGTGTGGCAAATTCAAGCTTGTTCTGCCACATCCGGTGAAGGTGTAAAAGTAAGAAATAAAAAAAAAAATCAAGAAAATTATTTTTGTAAAAAATACCGTATATGATTTTTACAGGATGGAATGGAATGGGTGTGTAAGAATGTGAAGAAAAAATAAAATCCTCGGTTTGATTTTCTTTAATTTATGCACTGGCACTGACTGACCCGATGTTTGAAACTTACATTTTATAGTGGGAATTTGAAATGCAATTTTCCGTCCAATAAATTTTAATCATTTATGTAGTCAAATTTTGTTACAAAATCACTCGAAAACATGTAATTGCAAACGTATACACTATATAATTTCGAATAAATATATTTATTGACATGCATTATTTTATTGTGGCTTGAGATTTTGTATGACTGCGTTGGTGAACTCTGTTAACGACGCAGTACCTCCGATGTCTCTCGTACGGACTTTTCCAGCCTTAAAAACCGAGGTGATTGCGTTCCGTATTTGTGCGCTATAATACTCCAAATTAATAAGCTTGAGCATGTTGCAACCACAAATAAGCATGGCAGTCGGATTGGCAATATTTTTCCCCTTAGCTTTCCTGTACGTATGACGTGTGCCCTAAACAAATTGAATATTAAGTACGTTTAGTTCGATGTGTAACGTAACGAGTAACCTTACGGGCTCAAAAACGGCGTAATATTGGCTAAAACTGGCGCCTGAGACCACACCAGCTCCTCCGACCAATCCAGCGCCAATGTTACCTACGATATCACCATACAGATTCGGCATGACCATCACGTCGAATTGGTAAGGATTCGATGCGAGTTGCATAGTGCAATTGTCGACGATCATGTTTTCGCAAGTGATCTGCGGATACAACCTGGACATCTAGTAAAAATTTAGAGAAATTTAATCTTTGTGTTGATTATTCTCGACGTTTGTTGATGTTACTTCGGTACATGTTTTCAGGAAAAGCCCATCTCCCAACTTCATTATATTGGCTTTGTGCACAATCGTTACCTTCTTTCGCTTTAATTTAGTTGCGTAATCGAATGCAAATTTGGCGATTCTTCGACAGTTGTACTGAGTCATCACTTTTAAACATTCTATGACTCCATCTACAGTCTTGGAAAAGGAAATCGATATTATCTACTCTACATCGAAGAAGAAATTACAAGATATAATTACTTCGTGCTCTATAAAACTGTATTCTCCTTCAGTTGCTTCTCTGATCACGATGAAATCAACATCTTCATGTCGAGTTTTTATCGTCGGTACGCTCTTTATGTGGATGACATTTGCAAACAAGTCCAGACCACGTCTTGATTTCGTTGTCATTTATTTTTTTTAAATATTATCAGTTATTAAATTTTATTTTTATTACCGTAGTCTCATATTATAACTCGCTGTTTCTTCACCGGTGTATGGATTACTCAAGATTCCTTTTAAACACACCCCATTTTTCATGATGGAGTCTATGACCTCCTGCAGTTGTACACTCATTTCAGTCTGAGTTTCACTGCAAAGCACCGAAATTCAGAGTTTAATTATTATTTGTTTATTTATTTATTTATTTATTTATTTATTCATTCATTCATTCTACCTGAGGAATAGATAGTCGAAATCTACTGGTACTTTTGCAGCTTTGAAAACATCCTGCACTGATTTTGCTATTTCGGCTCCAACTCCATCACCTGGAACTAGTGTGCATCGTATTCGACTTTCAGGTCTAATCACCGGAGCTGGCTGTAATTTAATTTAACGAGTAACTTTCTTTTGTTGTTTATATTCAATACTCCGTAATTTCTTTTGGACAAATAGCATTTTTTAATTTACCATTATTTTCGAGCAAATCAAGCCAGTGGTGTGAAGATTTTTCTGAGTTATGCATCTTCTCTTTAATATCTACTCGCAACAAATCATGAAATTTAAAAACAAGCTTATCATTTAATGAAATAAAAATAAAAATAATTACATTTGATGTAATTTTACCAAATCCTCTTTGTATCACAATTAATTTGCATTCAAAACAGAGATTGTTCATTCTACTTATATGAAAATCAAAATTAAAAAGTCTAAACTACAATTATCAAGAAATTCTTCGATTAAAAATTTTGGTAATTTTAGTCCTATAGACTGAAGCAAGTAACCAAGGTTGAGCAAATAACAAACACATTACAGCTCGAGATCGTTCATTCTAACTTGTAAGTGGATTTTTAACGATTTTTACGATACCGGTACGGTTCAATGGTCTAACTGCACTATCATAAAAGTCAATCATAATTCCGTGTCACACGTACGTACGCTGGCAATCTACACATCTGCAATGACCGACTGTTCGTTGAATTAACCACTTTAATCGACGAATTTTATTCAGGGAAATGCGTGATCCGGGAATGGGTTCTAACATTTGTATGAGAAGATTTTCACAGTGCTGCGCCAATTGCAAGTTCGGGTTGACCGTAAAATCGCGTTTCTGCTGTCGTTCGAGCATGTCTTTTAAATTCAGGTTGTCAAATGGTACACTAGCATTGAGCATAAAGTAAAACACAATTCCAAGGCTCCAGACATCCGCTAATTTTGGATCGTAAGGTTCACAGCTGATAATTTCAGGGGCAACGTAAGCCGGACTGCCACAGTAAGTTTCACTCAGATCGGAGGAATAATCCGCTTTAACACTAAAATTTAAAATTTGGAAGAAATATTGATTTAAAAAAATAAAATTGCTAATTTTTACTGATGCAATATATATTCATTACGTACTTAGATTGTCGACAAAAACATGCCAATCCAAAATCGGTAATGACAACATGGTTTGAATTCATGATGAGAATGTTGTCTGATTTGAGATCTCGGTGGGCAATTCCTCGTTCGTGGCAGTAGGATAATCCGAAAACGATTTGTTGGAACCAAAGAGTTGCTTTGAGTTCGTGGACTGGACCAAACTCGTGCACGTAGTTACTAAGGTCTCCTTTTCTAGCGTATTTCATGACGATGTACACCTGTGAGAAAATTTAAAATAAAATTTAACAAATTTCTAAATGACTCTGCAGTTATTAAAGGTAGATGAAAAATGTCAATTAAACTCTAGTCTGCGACGAGTAAATGCCATTTTCATACAGCTAAGAGGAAAAAAGAATGAAACATATAATTTTGACGAGCAGAGAATCTACCTCTGCACTGCAGGCAACCTAAGGGGGCAGCTAATAAATTATACGTTTATGATTTAAAATTAATTATTACTGTAACCAAATCTACTTACCTTTTTCTGAATGTCAATAATATTATAGACCCTAATCACATTTCTGTGATTTAATTTTCCTAAAATTTGCAGTTCGCGATGAAAAAAATTATCTTTAAACTCCAACGATAATTTTTTGCGATTCACTATTTTCACAGCCACGAGTTTACTTTTCGATGCATTTCTACAACTCCCAACTTGTTTCGCAATCCTCACGTTTCCATACGCTCCTTCACCTATTTTCTTGCCTAAAATGCACCCGTAAGTCAACAAGATGTCTGCATCACTACTAGTGCTGTTCCCACAATTCTTTTTAGACTTGTATCCGAAAAATTTGGCGAGTTTGCGAGCAACGTAAACGAATGGTTTCATCGTTACATTTGTAATAACCTTCCCATCAAATGTATGATATTTATTTTAAGGCCAAATTTACAGTATTGTGATTTTTGGGGTTGTATTTTACAGTGCTGTAGATAAACAGGCCAATGCCATCCATTTGTTTATATTTATAACTGTAATTAACACGCGAATCAGAGAGGAATAAATTTTATTACTTGTAATTCATCTTTAATACGTTACAAAAATATTCGCAACGGTCCATTAGATTGAAAAGAAATTTTACATTCGTTACAATGCATTTGAAATTTCTTCTTCTTTTCGAGCAAACACAGTCTACATATCAAATGAGAACACGGTAATTTGAAAATTTCCTTCGATTCTCGATGTGGACACGAAAGTTTATCCTTATCATCATTTTTGGCAGTATTTTGTTGAGAAAACGACGGATACGAACCCAAAACTTGCTTCAGACTCGCATCCAAACTTTCTCTGAGTCTTTCTTCGTGAGTCATCGAATAATTTTTAATTTTCTCACCACCAGAGTTCTCCGCTTCATTTACTTTAGCTCGTTTTGTCTGAACACACTCATGGCTTTTAAATTCCTTTTCTTTTCTTTTTCGACCGGTTGTCCGTGGAAGGTTTTTGGCAAAATTTTGATGACTTATCAAAAATTCGTCGATACGTCCCTTGAGAGTCGGATTAGGCAAAGGTTTCTTGTTTGCATTGAATTGAACCCCCGTAAACGGGTCGTTTGGCGCACGTCCCCACGATGCTTCCGTGGCAACGTATTTATCTAGTGTAGTTTGGTCGATGCAATGACCGGACGGAAGTAACACTGGAAGAGTCATGATCTCGCACGAAATCGAGTCTATAAATTCCGCCGGAATGTCTTCTTGTTGATCCAATTCAGATGACGCCACTTGAGGCTCATTTTCTATCGGATCTACTTGCTGGAAGAAATTGTTGGCAACTGGTCGTGGAGAAAATAAATTTTTGTAGGTCTTGATAAAGGCCGATGCAGCGTCTTTGCTGCAATTTGGACTCGGTTGAGCCCAAATTTCTAATTTTCCAAGAGCAGGAATGCAGCTGTTTAATGTTCTGGTTATTCTAATTTGCAGTTTCGAAATGTTTGTCAGGGCCTGACTTAGGTGATGTCGTAGTTTGATTGCTTGATTTTGTATTTCTCTTTTGCATTCGTTGGTAAACGGTGCCCTGGACACGAAATTGGGATTAATGAACGTTATTTGATCGTCGTTGGTGAGCGTTGTCTTGGCTAGTGGATAGAAAACGTCTGCTTTCGACTTGTTTATTTGTGCGTATACTTCGAAACCTGAGCTTTTCTGTGATCCCACTCGAGCATTGATTATAATGTGACTTAGTTCGATAGGGGGTTCGAAACTGACGTATATGCTCACTGGTGGTTTAATGAATCTTTCGGCAAGAAATCCTTTCCGACGAAGAGTTTGGTCGTTGGAGATTAAGTTTGAAGCTTCGTAACCATCACTGCTTACTTGACTGCAGCTGATTTCTGTTCCAAAAGCAGCAAACAAAACATTGGCACTCATTTTGTCGTTCCCTAAATCATCGTCGCTACTTGCTGGTTATGTGCGACATCTAGTGCTGGTACTAATCATTGTAAGTTTAATCATTGTAAGAGGGCGCCACCTGCTGCGGCGCGACTTTTGATTTCGGCTAATCCAGTCATAACCACCTATAGTAGAGAGACCGACCCATTCACAATATTGGGTGAAAATTAAAGATGGCGAAAACGCTACTTTTCGTCACCAGCTGGCGCTGTCACCCTTCCATCCGGTCATCCATCCATCACATCCATCCCATTCACACTCAGCTAGTAACACACATGAAAACTACTCAATTAATAATAATAATACAAAATCAAAAATCCAAGCTAAATTTGTTTGAATAGATTTTTAAAAATAATTTTTTTAATTTTTATTAGCGTATTTTATTATTTTTATTTTTTAATAAATAAAAATAATTTGTCAGTTTTGATGAAATGTTGTTGAATTGTTTGTTTTTATTGAATCTTGCCTGCACACATAGAATTAATTACACCTTTAAATTTTTCCTTGGCCTACACTTTTATAACTGTAAAATAATATAACCTTAGTACAACCTTCTATAGGAGTTATCATAAAACCTATAAAGGGTATATAAGCTGATAATAACACTAGGCGAGTTCAGAAATGAATTTAAACATGTGCATTTCTGTTGACACCTGTGCAACTATGTGTTAACACCAATCATGTCTGAAACACATACCGTAGTTGCACAGGTGTAAACAGAAGAATGCCCATGTTTAAATTCATTTCTGAACTTGCCTAGTCTGGGAAACATGCCACAGGACAAAAAGGTGTAAAAAACCCTTTTACTTCTATGTACTGAATGAGTACTCTATCTTAAGTCAACTTCTTTTTATGTGTTTTTACATTTCTTTTCCTAATTTTCTCTTTTCTCATGATTAGACTAAAATTTCACTTTCCTTTTGGTACGGTAGTCATACAAACGAGTGTGGATTTTCTATCAACCCTGATTTTGTGAATATCATTGATCAATTTCAAAAACACATGTGTTACACTAGGGGAGTTCAGAAATTAATTTAAACATGTGAATTTCTGTTTACACCTGTGGTGCAACCGGTGCAACTATGTGTATGCACATATATGTGGAAACACATAGTTGCACAGGTGTAAACAGATATGCATATGTTTAAATTCATATCTGAACTCGCCTAGTGTGTGCCCTTTATAAATCACATCAACTCCTTGATCACATACGTAACAATAAATTAAAAAAACATCTATTATCACATGAATTTCCTGGTGATTTAGTTATCTGGAACCAATGGATTGCTAATATAAGCAGAAAGGATTTTTTTGTACAGGAGAAGTCAGTAATTTTATTTTATCACAACTTAATTAAAATTCAATCAAAATTAAAAGTAAATTTAAAAAATAAAATATATAAAATAAATGTTTAAAAAAATAAAAATAAAACAAAAACTGGTATGACAATTAGTACGCGATTAAAAAAAAATGCATTTTCAAGAGTTTTCCTTGACTTTCCCAAATATTTACAAAAGCACCAATATATGTATATAAAAGTGAAAAAGCGTGTTAAGGCCATCTCTGCCAAAATATTTCTAAATAAGGGTACATGATGATTTGATGCTTTATGAATATTTTTGTTTTTCTTTCCTTTTTTTTTATTTTACCAGAAGTATTTGAAGTATTTTCATCATATACATACCCTTTTTTAGAAACATTTTGGCCCAAAGATGACCATCATGCTTTTTCACTTTATATCAGTCAGTGATTAAAATTTCACAGCAAAATCAATTAATTATAATTACAATTCATTGATTTTGCTGTGAAATTTAGTTACTTTGTTAAGGCAAAAACATTTATCCCATAAGCCTTTATCCAGAAAAAAACATTAAAATTGTAAATATTGTAAATAATTTTGTAAATATTGTAAATAATTTTGTAAATATTGTAAATAAAATCATCAGTAATTTCAATTAAAATTGTAAGTTATTTCATTACACTTTAATTTTGGAAAGAAATAATACATGTTTCATTCATATTAGCTCATCTCCGACCATAACCCCCTTTAGTAAAGAGAGTTATGTGACACATTCCATCATGTTTGAGCACAGAATTGTGCGAGGAATTGTGCTTTGCGCCTGTTTTCTAAGGAAGGGTGACAGTGCCATCTAGTGGCAACTTTGTGCGAAATCCGCCATCTTTGATTTTCATGACTCAAGGGAAATTGGGGCGAATGAGTCGGTCTTACTACTAAAGGGGGTTATGGTTTTGTGCTAGTTATATCATCAACATGAGTCATGCAGATGTTTTGGTTAAATACAAGTTCAACCAAAAGTGACTTTTATTCATTCAATCCAATCCTGCAGTGCACTCGGTTGTTTTGAACGTTTATCCTGTGATTATTTATTTATTGAAATGACGTGTTTTTCTCGTAAACGCAAAGTACCACGATTTAGGAGGTTTATAAGACCCAACATGATTCAAAATCAGGTACGATATTTTAGCTGTTTAGAATCTTGGGAAAATGATTTTTGCCATTTTTGAAGTTTCTTTTTGACTTAATTTATATTTTTTTGGGTTTTTATAGGTGGATTACATCAACAATGCGCCATCACAGCCTGAGGTATGTAAATTAAATAATAATTTTCTAATAAATACACTTTTTCTAAAAATATATATACGGTATATATTTTGTGGGAGGAATTATTTTGAGTCACTGTCGACAGATGGTGTTGCATTACACACTTACTTGCTTGTTCATGTTGGTGTTGCAATGACATTAATCATTTAATTTGGCATTTACAGACTCTACCAACAAATGTGTTTTCACCCATTGTGCCCATTCAAGGCGCAGTTCCATCGAAGTAATTTTAAAATTTTTGATTATAATATTTTATAATGATTTTATTTTATTTTTTTCCTGTTTATAGTGTTGATTTTCCCGGTCCGTATAATTTTACTCTTGGGTTTGAACCCGACACTGCTAAATTGACTAAATCTCTGACGTGGACTGTAAGTCATAGGAATTTAATTTATATATAGGTCAAACCTCGATATAACAAACTTATTAATAATTTCATGCCATCTTTGGAAAAGATTTCCTAGTTTTAAGTTTTGAGTTCTTTATAACGAGGTTTGACCTGTAAAATGTTGAAAAAAAAAAAATTAAATTTTTTTTTCGTCTTTCCTTTTCAGTACTCCGAGAAATGTCAGCGTCTGTACGTGGGAAAAGATAAACAATGGCCCATTCGTGTTTTTTGTGGCAACGTTCCACCGGAAGAATGCTTTGTACGTGGGACACTCATTTACATTCATACGGACTACATGGCACAACCAGTAGAACGATGCCCGATCCACAAAGAAGAGAATGGTAATGACAAATTTTTTAAATTAATTAATTAATTAATTTATTTATTTTTAAACTGAAATTTAAATGTTATTTTTAAAGGTGCAAATCCCGCGTCCAATCATGTTCTTCTCAGCAATAATTCTTCAGCTCTTTATCAGACGGCCACCGATTCGAATCATCAGAGCATTGCGATGCCTTATACACCACCGCAAGGTCAATTTCCTACAGGTCGAACCTCATTATAACGAACTTGAAGGCACTATTATAGTGTGTTTTATATCAAGAATTTTTTTATCTTGTTAAAATAAAAAATTCATTATGACGAGGTTCAACATAAATATTTCTGGATTTTTATTAAATTATTTTATTTTTATTTTGCAGCTGGTAATGCATATACGACGTACTTCTATTCGTTTGCATGCCTATCGACTTGTGTCGGTGGGATGAACCGCCGGCCAGTTAAATTAATTTTGACGTTGGAGCACAAGTATGTGTGAAAATGCCTATCAGTAAACAAATTTTTCATTTGTTTAATTTTTTTTTTTTGCGTTATTCAGAGGGGAAATCTTGGGACGTGCAGTTGTCAATGTGAAGTGTTCGGCATCACCTGGACGAGATAGAACAGCTGATGAAAAGAAATTAGAACCCCCTAAGAAAAGACCACGCATGGCTAGACAAAATAGCAGTGGTAAAATTTCAATTTCAACATGCGATTCATCTCAAATAAAAGCCACATGAAAAAGCCATAAAAACCTCTTTTGCAAAAGCCAGGGTTTGGGTGATATTTGTACCAGTTATTTATGTATGAGTCATACATCTGAACATGTGCAAACTGACCCCATGCTGTCATTTTATGTGGTCAGTCAAAATTGGTGACCCAATCGCACATCAGCATGCTTTGATGTCACAATCACATGACTACTTACCACTACATTGGAACAAATGTAGAAAATCCCTAAAATCTTTCTAAATCATAGAAAAAAATTCATAAATCTTTTGTAATCTTAAAATTTAATGTTTATTGCTAATTTTCCAAATGTACTAATGAACTACTGTACCATGCAATTTTACATGTGAAATTCACATGTAAATCACGGTCAAGTTTTCACAATCCAAACCCAAAGTTGCTTTATTTGGCTATTACATAACCACGAGTCAAATTGGCTTTTCTTTTTGAGATTTACGCACATAATTTAAAGACATAAAATACCATAAACAAAAAAATTTGTTTTTGAAGATTCCAATGTGAGTTCTCAGTTGAGATCCACGAATTTCGATCATCTAATGCCAAGAGACAGAAACACCAACACCAGTCAGAATTTCACAATTCAGGTATTAAATGATTTTAATGTTATATTAGGTATTTCTGTGTACTCATGTGATTTTCTTTATTCAGGTCGACAATGAAGGTGATTATAACATGTTGCTTCAAATCCGCAATGGTTTGAAACTACTGCGAACCGTTCAATCCAGGTTTGTTTGATTTAATTCTTAATTTGCACGATGGTTTTTGGATGGTTTTCGTTGATTTTTGACTGTTTTTCAATTACTTTCAATCACAAACCTTTCACAATCACTCCAAACCCTCTCAAAATCAACCCAAAACCCTTCAATTATTAAAAATTAAATGATTTAGACTTTATTCTATACGAAAAAATATGGGTTTTATCAATATTCTGAAAATAATAATACCGAACACTGATTTTCCCAAAAGTATGGTATTGAGACA
>JAQFZO010002921.1:0-10943 GCA_034695885.1 Geophilus flavus | reverse complement strand
CTGAGATTAAATTTTAATTCTCCCGAAGAAGAAAATAAAACTAAATGATTTTTAAAAACCATAAAAATGTAACATTTGTGCATTTCTAGAAGAACGTTATTTTTTTTTGTGCGATGTAAAAAAAATCTAACCAATGGTAATTTGTTTAAAAATATAGCGTTTCTTTGGCAACCGGTCATTTTTCAGCACTTTACGAATCGATGTTCCCGCAGCAGTAACAATCGAAACAAACTTTTCTTGTTTTTCCCTTTTGGTTCGAATTCGTCCGAGTTTGCAGAAGCACGTGTCACATCTCGTTTTCTTTGCTGTCGACACTCGCTCGTTACTCTCTTCGTTTTCTTGTTTTTGTCATCGTCGGTAGTATAGTAGTACACGGGTCACATAACATCACTGGCGAGCGATCAGGAACGGGTGGAGTTGCAAACAGTAAATTGAATAAAACGCTTGTAAAAAGCAAAAGCGTCTGTCGTCTATAATGCATCACCGACATCGAAGACTGAGAGGCATTTTAAGCGCACACATATACAGACAGCAGTTTAAATATAGAAAAGACGGGTATAGTATAGTGGAACGTACGTTCGCTTTAGGTTAGTTTTCCCATCACGACCCGAGGTCGGTGACACATACCATACCACGTTACCCCGAGTTTTTGGTTACTTTCGCGAGAAGAATAGAAATAACAATAATAAAAGAGGAAAAAAGAAAAATAAATCTCGTGACGTCACGAATCTCTAGCAGGAAGTCGTTTAGATGCGGGGGTGGGAGCCGTAGATAGAGATGATCGCAATTACGATGACGTCGATAATTCGCTCGCTCGCATTCCTCGTTCGTACGGTCGAATGGAGGTCGAGACGAACTCGCGTCTTCGTCTTCGTCTTCGTCTTCGTCCGCCGCCGAAATGACACTTCTTCTCGTGGACGGGGTTCACGTTCGCAACCGGAAAAGACCCTTGAGGTGCGTAAAACAACGAGGAAAAACAAAATTAATTAATTAATTAATTAATTGATTGATTGATTGATTTCTAATTCGAGCCTCGAACGATACTTTTATTTGCTCGCGCATGCCGCATTTCGATCGCGTGCACTACGGTAAGACAAAACACGTGTCGTGTCGAGGTCGTCTTGAATAGACTGAAGCGTCGTGTGCCCTTAGCATTTTCGACCTTGTAATTCGTGCATTTAAAGTTTGTTGCAATAAAACGATGACAAAAATTGCCACAATGAGTTTCCGGCTGCCGAGCCTTCTTATCTTAAACTCCTTCGAGTCAAAGGCAAAGGCAAAGGCAAAAGGGTCGGAAACAGGTTTTCTATTCATTTTTTTTTCTCCTACTGTAATTTTTTCCTGTTTGTGGTATAAATGCCACTGACTCGAATTCTTTCTGATTAGCGAAATCAAAAGTGGAAAGAAAATTGTGTTTACGTAAGATTTATCGCTCTAATTCACACTCGAGCGAGATAGAATTTTATTTATTTATTAATGAAAAAATTGACTCGGCTTTCGGTCCTCCGTAATAACTTTTTTGCAATTCGGGTTTGTTGGAGGGAGGCTGTGATGAGGTTAGATTCGGTCACGTGGGGTTAGAGAACCAATGAGAGTCGTGTTTGGGTCGAGTGCGTTGCGTGGTGAGTTGGTCGTTTGCTGGCACTTGTGGATCTCTTCTCTACATCCCATCGGCCAAAGATAGTGAATTAACTCACGGATCGAGAGAGATAAACGGAACGCGCATTGCACAATGGGCAAAGTGATCGTGTAAGTGAAAACTCGAACGCGCTTTTCGCGTTTGCCATTTTATTTAGGGAGGGGTGACGAAGTGGGAAAATAGGAAGGACAAAAAAAGTTACGGGACGCAACATCACACGCCCAGCAGGCCGCTTGTTGACCCCAACGCTAAAATGGAAGGAAGCGAAATCGGTCGGACCAACACGCGTCCGCCGTCCGCGCGAGATTATTTATCCGTGTTTATTTTTAAATTTTGCATATTGCGTGTTCGTTTGTGCCAAACTACCAAAGGTCAACTACTTTATTCCACTTTTTAAACAAACTTTTTTCGCTTTTTTATATTTGAACGCTTCCGTCGTCGATTATTACATCGTAATCGAACTTTTTGAACATTAATTACGTAAAGTAAATTAATACGAGAAGGGATAAATATGTTGGAAAAATAGTTAGCCTCGGGGCACGAAGTTCGAGGTGGAGTCGACGATGACATCACGGGAACGCTGGTCGCAGAGGTATGCGGTGCGAAAGCGAGGCGTTTTAAAAACCCGAAAACTGGCGAGCGATGAGACGCAGCTAAAGCGAGGAAGTCGTTAGCATCTTATCCCAGGCTAATTAACAACAACGACGAGTCGATTAGGGTTAATTCTGCTTACGTAATGCCAATTGACCGCTTTAATTAAATAATAATGCAAAGTAAAGTGGACTGACTCCAATTCCAATTTGGCTGAGCGAGAAAGAGAGAGAGAGTATTGCAAAATGACAAATTTCCCCAATCTAACATCATCATCCATATGACTTGTTGTTGACGAAAGACTCGACCTTGATGCTGTTTAACCCCTTTACATACACGATTGTTTCCGGAAACCGGAAAGACGAGAACTCGAAAAGTCACGTCACGATATACACACATCACCCAAAAGACCAAAACACCGAATCGATCGATATCGATCGACGAACAAATTAAAAAGGGAAAAAGGATTCACACCACATGCAATTAGTGGCAACATCGTATTCGGTCGTGCGTAATAAAATAAATAAATAAAAAAAAAATTTAAAAAAGGCGCGGTGTGAATAAACGGATGGGAAACGAGGTTTTGTTTTGGAAAATTCGAATTTTATTTATCTTCCTAAGTAAAGTAAAGTATTGTAATGTCGAGCGAAGCGAGTTAACATCATTTTACCACGCCCCAAAT
Organism: Geophilus flavus; assembly: GCA_034695885.1. NCBI lineage: Eukaryota > Metazoa > Arthropoda > Chilopoda > Geophilomorpha > Geophilidae > Geophilus > Geophilus flavus. The sequence goes on along the minus strand of JAQFZO010002921.1, from coordinate 8,031 downwards.
TGTGTGCTCGCACATCTGCTTAGGATCAATTCTTTTTATTTATTTTTTTTTCTCTTCGTCGGTCGTCGTCCGTCGTCTGCATCTTAATGCACGTGGGAATTGCAGTTTGGTTCCCCTGTGTAATTTTCTCCAAATCATTCACTGGCGTGAGGACGATTCGCTCTACAGAATTTCCTTTTTATCTTTTTCAGGACGCGTACGAAAGACAAGTGGAGTTGTTGCACCTGTAGCTGGTTTTACATCATCTTGCTCGTACTTCAGATTCTACTATGGGGTTCAGTCGCTCTCGTTCTCTATTGGGTGATGGGATACAGAGGTGGATTCGGATGGGGCGACAAGATGCAGAAATTTAACATCCATCCCGTCCTCATGATCGGAGGATTCATTTTCTTCATGGGGCAATGTATAAAACTGATTAAAAAAGTTGAAATTTAGCATTAAAAAAATTTTTTTTTCTTATTTTTTTTTTGCAGCGATGTTGATGTATCGTACGTGTCGTTGTTGCCGACACATCTATACGAAATTATTTCATACGGTCGTGCATTTGCTCGCCATGCCGACGATCATAATCGGTGTGGTCGTAGCTTTCGATTACCACGATTCGAAAGATAATGAAAATGGCGGCGAAATTAGAGGGAGATTTCCTTTGCCACATCTTTACAGTTTGCACAGTTGGTTGGGTGCTGCCACGCTCGGACTGTTCGCCTTACAGGTTGGACCGACCAAAAAAAACAACATTCATCGTCAAAAGATGCAATTTATTAAAGCCTCGTTTCGCAATTCTCTTTCAGTTCATTGTCGGTTTCTTCAGTTTTCTCGTACTTTTGTGTTGCGATTCGAAAACGGCCAGTTTCCGTTCTTCGCTTCAACCCATCCACACCCACTTCGGTCTGGCTACTTTCCTCATGGCCATTGGCACTTGCGTAACTGGACTCACGCAAAAAGTGATTCAGGATTTCAAGTGAGCGAGTTTAATCATTTTAAATCATTTTAAATTCAAAATATAATATTTTTCTCGTATTTCAGTGTGAGAAGTAGTGTATCCGGCATGTTTTCCCGAACCGGATTACAAGATTTGCCACCGGAAGAGCTCGTGGTGAACGTTTTGGCCGTGGTGTTGGTAGCCAGTGGTCTTTTGATGACATTCGTCATCCGATACGCGCCTTTCCGAGGACGAAGATCGGATTTGATCGGCGAACGTTTGTGACTAGAGGAGCCTTTGGTCGAACGAACCTCTCCCAAAATAACGCACGAAACCAGGCTGTAACTGCGTGACGACGATTTTAATCTATTTTGTGTGGTGTGTTTTAAAGCAATGGGGAATTTGGTCTAATCTAATTATTTTACAACGAAGCAATTTTTTTTTCTAATTTTCTTTTCTACTCTTGACGAGAAAAAAAAAAGATGTAACAAAACCGAGCGAGCGACCTGCCTCAGTCACTCCGATGCCAGTTATGCATTTAGCTCTGCTTCGGCCTTCGATGCTCCCGAGATTTTTTGAATTTTATTAATTTTCTTACCGTTTTTTGTATATTTGAATCTAAGGTCAACATTATTTACTATAAATGTACTGTATTTATCCAGTTAAGTAATTGCCTTTTGTATATATATAGTGGCGTGTGGTAAAAGCCCTTTTAGATGTTACTGTTTTCACGATTGCAACGAAAAATATGTTTTTTCTTATCAGATTTCTTCTTTTCTTCTGGCATACCTAGTTGTCTCTTTGGTTATGTAGTATTTTATATCACGAACCGTCATTCGATATTTACATTCCAACTTGTGCCATAAGTTGATTTCACGCGATGCGGGATATACAGTAACGAAAACAAAACCTATCCCGTCATCTTTTTCATCGATAGTTTGCACCTCGAGTAGAAATCCGAATAAAATGAGTATTTTATTGAAAAAAAAAAAAATCGTTTCCAACTCATTTAAATTTAGCGCCACGGCGTGCCATGTGCTAATCTAAATTTTATCTCTCTCTTTATCTTGAAACTTTGCCATTCGGTTCGGTCGTCTGTTTTATAGTACCAAGGTCACACGGTTCATTCATCCGTACACAAAGAAAAGAATCCGTGTAATAACACGATAAACGTTTCACTTCAACAGCTGGTCGTTCGACCTCGTAAACAAGTACTCCGCTTAAAAGTAAATGATAAGGTATTTTCCTCATTATGAACAAATGATGCATCGACCGTACCGAGTGTTATTTAATTTGTTCGATAAAAAAGGGATAAAATCTTTAAAAAAAAATCATCACTTTTATTAATTATTCATTTTCCTGAATCGACATCACTTTGTTTTTTATTAACAATTAATTTAATTATTCGAATTGCAAAATCGGATCCGCAGCTGGCAAGTCGTAATGAAATTGTCTCGTCGTTTTCGTGGGAAACGTCGGGGCAAAACCGCAATCTCTTGACGCATAAACTATGACTGTATCTTAATTAGAATGAAGGAAAAAAATTCAATGTTTAGTTTCGATATTAAGCAATTTAAAATAATAAAAGGATACGAGTCCGGAAAATTTCTATACAACGTCCACGACTTCACCGAAGCATCAAACCAGTGCAGCGAAATGGAACCAATTTCCAAGCCGATGGCCACGAGAAACCTGTAAAGGTAAAAAAATAAAATAAAATAAAATAAAATAAATTAAGACAAGTCCTACCAAACCAAACCCGAATCGATTTTAATTTTACCTCGAGCAGATTTCTACGGGTGCCACGTCCAACGCGTTGACGGATTCTTTCAAAACCACCGACGGTAAAGCCTCAACATCGTTTCCGTCGACTTTCCACGCAATCACCTGAAACGAGATTCGTTCGTTCGTTTGTTCGTTTTAAATTTGATCGGAAGAAATTGTCTTCGGTAGTCGGTACCTTTTTGTCCCGAGATCCAGTGAAAAATGTACAAGAATCGGGAGCCCAAGCGCAAGTCCAAATGATGCGCGAATGTGAGCCGCTGCGTTTATTACTCGACACTAATTTTTCAAACGTTTCTTCACCTAATTCGAAATCGAAATAGATTACACAACTATCTACCTACTTAAATGTATTTAAATGTATTATCATCATTATTACCTACCATTTTCTAATTTCTTCTCTTTGAACAGAGACCACGTTCTATCCCGAGACACGGACAACAAATGACGGTCGTCGGGAGAAAAACTCAAGCTCGTGACGGTGAGGGAATGCGAATACAACTGAGCCACTCGAGTCCACGTTTCCGTATCCCAAAGAATGACGAAAGCGTGCTCCGGTTTGCTTGCCTGAAATTCAATAAATTTAGAATTTTCGTATTATTCGAGTCGAGATAGAGTCAGTCGTAATTCTGATTTACTTTGCAAGCTGTTGCGACCAAACTGCCCTTGTGATTGCACGCCACGCAGAACACTTCGTACCCGTGTCCGTACAGTTTTTGCACTTCGGGCCAAAGAGTGTTCTGGAGAAGCATTTCTTCGGTCGGAGGTTCTGTGGAATCAGTGACAAATTTTAGTCGAAAGAGTTCGAATGAAAAGAAATTTCCTTACGTACCCGACAAACGAACGGGTTTAAAACAAATCTCGTCGCTTTTGTCCGAATCGTTCTTGACTTCGAAGATCGCTTTGTTCGACAATCCCAAAGCTGGAACGCTGGCACCTTCGGCAAGAGTTCTGTTCTGAACGTAAAAAAAAAAATGTTTCTAAGAATCACTCGTTACCATATTTTAATTTTCGTAATTTTTTTTTTACCATTTTTTTAAGTTCCAAATCGACGGACAAACCAGAAAGTGTACACAGATTTTCGACAAAATTTTTTGGAGCTTCGAAAACTCGTAAAACTTTTTCATCTGCACCAGAAATGAATTTATAATGCGATGTACTCGCCAAACAACTCATGTCGTAGCCGTGAATTTGGGGCCTGGATAATTCGTGCCAAGTGATGGTCTGCAAAGAGTCGAGAAGATTAATTCGAGCGATTTAATATTTTTCGAAAACCCTGTAAAAACCTTGTTTTCGCGGATCCAAGGTGCATGAAGCCTGGTCGTCTGATCTAAACTCGTACTAAGTAAATATTTTCCCCGAGGTTCCCACGATACGTCGAGAACTTCGTTGAAGTGACCACTCACGGTGACTCCCGGCAACCATCTGTTAGTTTCCTATGGGAATAATTCGAATTGGTTAACTGAAATTCCATTTTTCACGAAAGCGATACATACGTACTTTGTCTAAATGCCACAAATGAAAAGCGCCTTGGTAACTGTGAGCGATGATCGATTTGCCATCGGGGCCGAATTTGTTGCCGAAAAATCCCAAGGTGTTGCCACCGACTTCTCCCATGCGAGCTTCTTCCAACCACAGATCGTTTTTGGCGTCCAGCGACCACAAAATCATCGTCTTGTCCATCGAAGCCGATATTAATTTCAGTGTTTGACTACCGTCTTTAGATTTTGGTTGCCAATTCACTCCCGTAAACCCAATTTTCATGTCCAGCCATTATGGCTTCCACGCTCACAGAAAAGGTTCTGAGATCATCTGCAACGAAAACAGTCATAAAACACGAGAATAACTAATGAATTAAAAATTTTACCATCGGATAGAAACGAGAAAACGTTTTCTTTTAAATGAATTTCGTTCTCGTCCACGGGTTTTTCGACGAAAGGCGCTATTTTCCAAATCCGGATGAACGTATCTTGATTGCCGGTTGCCATAAATAGAAAATCATCGTCTGCAAAAGACGTATTCCATTTGTATTTTTGAAAAAAAAAACAAAAAAAAAATGTTGCTCTCTTTACTCGATACTAAGTCGATGCATCGTACCCAATCTTCGTGACCGTGAAGAACGTGCATTTTTTCAAACTAGGTAAGGATTAGAAAATTAAATAAATAAAAATCGATGGTAAAATCTAATTTTTTTTAGCTTTACGTTGGAATTTTGTTCCACGAACAGCACTACGGCCGACGTATCCAATCCACAGGCGAGCAAAGTAACGGACGAGTTGGGTAGGTTGCTGAGTTTGACATCAAATGCGAATCCCGACCCACAGCTTATTGTCTGCGTACATTCGATTTCACCTGCAAGCAAAAAGCAAAGGTTAAAAAAAAGATTTTAATTTTTTTGCTTTTCTCCATCAACCATTTAATCTTCTCCATATTTTAATAGACGAATCGACTGCCGCAGTCGCCACGAGCAGACTTTTAGCGTCGTTCGAGTGTCGGTAAATGGCATCGGCGATCGTTACCGAATCCGTGTGTCCTTTTAACGTTTGATGAATTCGAAACTGCAACGAATAAACATTAAAATCGTGTTCTGTCTGCGTGTCGAGTCGTAAAATCTCACGTCGTTTTTCCTTTCGCCACATTCTTGCCACACGATCGCCGTCCCGTCGGCCGATGTCGAAATCAATTCGTTTTCCGGAACTAAAAATAATGTAGAATTTTTTAAAAACATAATCAGTATTAAGAAAAATTAATAAAACTTACGTTTATCATTTTTTATCCATCTAACGCAAGTGATTGCGGCCTTGTGAGCAGCTAAAGTCGTAAACACGTGCCCGGCACCACATAAAAACTAATATTTACACTGTCATTTTAATCTGTCAATAACCAAACGGATAGTAATTTTACCTTCGGATCATACAAAGCGATAGAGTTGCACGAAGCGTAACAAATCAAACCGTTGAAACCCCAATCGAGCACATGCGAGCCTTTATTGCACCCAGAACTCAGATAACTCAATTCCATTGCGACCACGTTGTCGTCCATGTTTGGCATTGGCATTTAACCTGGAACCAGGACACGCCGATCGATCGATTACGATTTGATGTCTTCGACCCGACTCGATCGACGGCGCTTGAAATTCATCAAATATTATTTTTATTTTTGTTACTGGACAAATCAAATTCACTTAATGTCGTAACTGGTTCGTACGAGACGACTTTTAAGGACAAATAAATTTTTAATCGGATATTTCTCCTGGATTTCCCACAATCCTCCAGTGGAAACTCAAAATGGAGGTGATCACTGGTGCGGAATATTGATCGGCAGGATATTTCGCTCGCGATATTCTTTCATTCATCGTTCGAAGAGGTCGTGATATCGAGACGACGTGCCACCACCCATTTATTCGCATCGACAATGATTTAACGAAATATCGGGTGATCGAAGCTTTATGCGTTTCGATGCACTCGCTCCGTGTCATCTGCGAGCTGCGAGGTATTCACTTTAAGCCTAAAACTCAGAAACCACACTCACTTTATCTCCTACCTTGTCAAAGCACATAAAAAATGCACAAATCTCCCGTTCAAACATCTAGCCCCCGAAATGTTTCCCTCGAATTTAAAATTACAGGACCATCGATCGCGCGAGCGAGCGACGGGACGACAATCGCCGCGAAGGAAAAGAAAAAGCGAAAAAAATGCATAACCGGCGCTCGAGAAAATCGTGGACGTTGTACCACTGTAATGATCGGGCGGTGTCGTTTTAGGAGCCATCGAATAAACGAAGCATGGGATCGAGAGCAATGCCACTACGGGGTGTCGGCGTGAAGATCACGGCCAGGTGCCATGTTGGCTGAGCGGCGTGCTCTGCCTCGACGGGACCCGAGTCTGAGGTCGAGCGCCGGCCCCGATTTGAGTACGTCGCCGTCGACATGTGGGGCTGCGGGAGGCGACGGAACAACCGCTCAAAACAACACATCGACCACCTCCGCTCGTGCTCCAGGTGAAAACAATTTATATATACATCACGCGACAGTCGGTTTTGTCGGCCAGTTGTAATTCGTACGTTTTGCCGAGTTTGACGCCTCTCATCATTTCGTGGGAAATCGTGGAAGAAGTGAGCACGACCGATTGGATCGGACTCTACAAATTAGGTGAGAGATCAGAAAAAAAAAAATCAATCGCAAGGTGAACGTTCTTTTATCGATTTGCGAGAATGACTAGAAACTTTATTTAAAAAAAAAAAAAAATGGTTTGGCCCGAATTACCACGTGCTCATACGGATATCCTGCACTCGACTCAGCCAAGGGTTCAAGGCGAATTCGAAAGGCCGTCCCGACACAGCCCTACTCATACTCACTCTGCCTCTGCCCTACTTTGCTTTTGCCCGTTTTCAATTATTCATTACATTATATACTCTTAGTTTAATTAAATTTTGCCAGGCGCTTTTATACGATACACCCACGAACACTCGTTCGTCCACTCTGCAAATTAATATTTCCGAAGAAAATTTTTTGTAAAGAATTTTATTTTATTTTATTTTATTTTTTAAAAAAAGTTGGAATTAGTTGTTGATTTCCTTCACAAACCCGGAACTAGTCATCATCATTTTGCTGGCTCACAATCGCAGTTGTGCCCTCGGGCAAGAGGATGTGAAGCCGGTCTTGGGTGAAGTCGACTCGACTCGATTTGACTCGTCGTCTATTCTCGTCTCGGATGAGACGAAACGAACGAACGAACGAACGGAGACGACACGACACATTCTATTTGTGAATTCGCCACTCCTTCGCGGTTCTGTGGAGTATAATTGATGACAACAACAGTTGCAAATATATCGCACAAATGTTATCATTATAGCACACAAATGCACACTATACAATTTTTTATCCTTTTTAGTTAAAATGTATAATTTTTTTTATTATTTTCTTGTATTTATTTGATAATTCTATTTCATATGAGTATAAAAATATAATCCTGTTTTTCGTTGATTTTCTGAAATAAATTTGTAAAAATGTAATAAAAATTAAACATATTTTTTTTTAAAAAATTTTATTTACCTTTTGCTGTGTATTGAATAATAATAACTATCGCCATCCAGTTCATCCATCCAATTCATCCATCGTGCTTGTGCTTTGTAATTGTCCTGCAAAAATAATAACTATCGCCATCCAGTTCATCCATCCAATTCATCCATCGTGCTTGTGCTTTGTAATTGTCCTGCTTTGTAATTAACTATGATTTGACTATAAAAAAATTTTTTTTTACTTTACGATTGAAAAATTAAAATTTTTATGAATAATTTACTTACCAATTTAATAATTACGAGCTTGG
>JAQFZO010002920.1:0-10946 GCA_034695885.1 Geophilus flavus | reverse complement strand
GGAGACTTACAAATTTCATGACACTCGTGTTAGTAATAGCACGAGTACATTCAAATACGGAACACGAATTTTACCCGTTCAATCTCGTGCTCGTGTTACGTAAAACGAGCACGAAATCTTTTGAAAAATGGGCCTAGTGAATCTACGTTACGCAAGTTGTACACAAGCGTCAGCCAATGAGACCTCGAGTAGATCTACTCTCTCATATTTGCTTGTTTACATCCCTAGAGGGGATTTTATTTAAATTACCTTCTCTTTTGATCCTTGCAACAAAATGGCTGCAAATTAATGTAATTTCCATCCATTTTGTAAATGATGTTTATATTAGTGTCTGTCTTCTGATTGGTTGAACTTCGCCACTTGCATTTTACGTGGGTAACTATGCAAAACGACGAGATGAAGCTATGCAGTGTATAAAAAGAATGATTTTAAGCACAAAGCAATTTAAGCGCTATTCTCAAATTTTCGTAATTTACCTCCGAGACACACGACTCTGTGCACTTTTAAAATTTTAAGATTCCAAGCCAACCGGAAGTTCCATTTCAATTCACTCCAAAAAGTGCTTCGATGGAGAAAAAGGTTAGATCCCTGTCACTGACTGCATAATGCAAGTACGGCAAGTAGTCTCTTCTCCAAGTTTATCTATAATGCAAAGAAAAAAAGAGAGATAGTGCCTTCGAGCCATATTCATCTCACCAATTATATTACATCATATTATCCATGATGGGTGATATGTCAGTACTCAAAACCGCAATGAAATCCTATCATTTTTTAGAGAACAGAATAAAAACTAAAAAAATAAAAAGAGAGAGAGAGAGAGTGAGGGAGAGTGAAAGATCAACCAGTTCATCTTTTGTGGAATTCTGTTCAGTATAAATCCTTCCTTTCACTGGTTTACATCTCTCGTGAACTGTGATTCTTCCATGCAGATCTAGTGCCAGTTGCAGTTGCAATTCGGGAGTATTACATAAAAATGGAAAAGAATGTTGTAGGAATAGTCTGTTTTATTTTCAATGTGTGGGCAATTTTTCATATTGAATGTTAGGTATGGTACAAATTTCTCCATTCCTAAGCACTAGGTGTTAACAAGCAAAAGGTGATGAATAATGTACAAGATGGTTGAAAATAAAAGCATTCCTGTTGATAATAGACTGGCTTCATAAAGTCAAACAAGTGAGTTTGGGAGAAACAGCTAGTGAGATGTAAAAAATTTAAATAAGGACATTAATTATTCATGATTTCACAGACAAAAACTCGAGGTATGGGCCTCTGATTTGCTTCTATTTCTTCTTCTACTTCTTTTATTATTCACAGGGCTCTGTGTGAATTTATTTAAATTTCTACTTTCACTACAGCAAACATTTTTTTTTTGCACAAGGTCTTTATACTGAGTTTTCCCAAGTAAATAAAATATTCTAAAGGAATAAAATAAAAATTAATGGATTTTTTTTAAAGTACACTACATGATGCAACTAAACATAGTTGGTTTAGTGTAATTTCAATGTACACAACTGTTGAAAACATGTTTTCGGAAGGTTTTTTTGATATTTTTATATTTTTATTGAATTTTTCATTGCTTTGTGTCGTGAAAATAACATACCTTGTTACGTGTTAAAATTCAGTCAAGTGAGTTTTGTTTATCCTTAATTCAGAGTTTAAGACGTTTACTTTTCTTTTTCCTTTTGTATTTTAAATGAAAAAAAATAGTCGGGTTTCGGTTTTGAAACCTTGTTTTCTTAAAAGTGTTGTTCTAGAGAGACGTTATTGACAACACAACTGTAATGGAGAAATTTTTTCTTACCCCCTACAAGCTGTGTTTATTTTCTCAATACAATTCCACATTTAATTTAATTTTACACAATGTTATTCTCAATATAAATTGGGTATTTACTTCTAATGAAAATTCATCTGTTAGCAATTTATTTAAAAATCTAAAATGGAATGTTGGAAAAATGTGAAAAATTCAATTTAATTTACTCCCAAAAAAAATATTAAAAATAAAAAATAAAAAATTCACTTTTACTATGAATTTTATTAAAATTGCAAAATGGGTGAATTAACATTTTTAACAGATGCTGGGACCTGGAATTAAGTAAATAAAAATTTAAAATTTAAAATAATTAATAAACACACAAACAAACACACGACTTTAATAAAAATTTTAACTTAAATTTTTAACACAGCAAATCTATTAATTTCGGTTTTTTGTTTTTTTTAAAAATGTTTTTTGCTCAAGGTAAAACAGACATTTTATTTGGATATATTAAACTAAGGTGATTGAAGCGTTCTTAACGTGTATGTGACATGATTGAATTCGCTCAAGGCAGACGTGAGATTGCGAGTCACTCGAGGGCGTTGCTCCTTCAGAATCGTGATCATGCATTTTATACGCATTTTCAACAAGTTTATCAAAAATTAAACTTTACAAACTCAAACATTTTATACCATTCGTTGTTTAATGCAACCACATGTCAACATGGCCGCCTTAATAATGTTATTTACTCCTTGAAAAGTACAAAGTTCACTTTAAAAGGCGTTAAATAATAAATTAAGTCGGTAAATTTCCGTATATTTTAATGGAAAAATTTGTTGAACTGATGACGTCGATGACAATGATGCAACAAGTGGGGAATCACGAAGAGTGGTGGATTTAATGCAGTTTGGGACGAAAGGTATAAGCTGTAAATTAACAAGGAGAGTCCATACACGTCTTTTGTTGGTTTTGTAGTTGGTGTTTTATTGGTATTTGATTGGCAATTTTATCTGATGGAACCGAGCAACGTCGGAAATGTTGTTGCTTTTGATTTGAGGCTCAGTATGATTGAAAAGTTTGTCGAGCGCTTGTTCTCCTACTCGTTTTTGTTGTCCGAGAGGATTTGCTCGACGTTTGTCTCGAATGGCCTCTTCTTCTTCTTTTTCTACTACTTTTTCCCCTTTCTCTCTTTTTTTATTGGTCCATCCTCGGTGCGGGTATTATCAGCAGTGATTAAAAATGTTGCATGAGTCGCCGGGGTTATTGCTGCGTGTTTATCTCGAAATGAGCCATAACCCTGCGAGATAATGGCAGGAAACGGACGTGGTCAAAGAGCTGTGACCACAATCAATAAGACAATTCGAACTCGAACGCACACCGAACCAAATGGGTCCAAAACTATTTCTTGTTATCAAGACCACTGCACATTGCAAATTCTTTCTTTCTTTCTTTTTTAACCCACGCATTAAACGTGTAAAAACACATTTTTCACCACTGAGGGCATATTTTTATAGAAAGAAGCTTTTTGAAAAATCGATTTTTAAAGATAAATTAAAGTGAGAAAAGCCTAGCAATTAGAGAGAGACGGACGGACGGACGGACGGACGAGAATAAATGAAATTACGCGAAATCAATTTGGGCAAAGTTTAGGTCTAATTTTGTTTACAATATCGCCGAAATGATTTTGCTATCAATTACAGTACGTACTGGGGATAATGAGAGGAGAAAAGCAAGTGCTATTGATGACCTCGGAAGTCCATTCTCAATCCAATCATTGATTGCAAAAGGAGGGGGGTGCAGGAGCGACTGAAGAGAAAGAGAAGAGAAGAGTGTGTGTGTGTGTGCTTCATAAATGTCTTAAGAGACAGAAATGAAATCCCCACTGGTATTAACTCCACTCTGATGGACATTGGTCATTGGCAAAGGAAGAGGGCTTGGTGTGCTAATGACAAATCTCGGTGCCGCCTGCCTGGCACCCCCACAATCCTCCGCGGCTAATGACTTAAGCCCCTTTTCGTTCCATCCCCATCCGGTCAAGTCCCCGTGGTGGCGGTGGTGATGGTGGCGGTGGCTTCACCTACATGCGATTTCACACACACATTCTTTCCCCGGTTACGAGTCTATTGGACATTTGTACTGATGGTTCGAGAAAAAAATTACTTTGTAATCGCTTCTTTTCGCCGTGTGCCACTAAGCTGATGTAAATGTTGCGAATCACGTATTGCATCACATCATCTGAGCCGATTTTAATGTTACTTCCGGTCGAAAGGAAACTTCCGGATTTTTTTTAAGACACCGAATCGAGTCGGAAGTGAGTGCCTTTCACTCTTTACTCCTGAAAAATTCGAGTTATAACGTGACAGGAAATGTGTGAAACAGATAAACGGAAGCAACCGAATCGCCATTTCGAGTCGATCAAAATACCACTTCCGGTCGACGCAATGTTTTACGACCGTCAAGACACCGACCTTAACGCACGTACTCGGTGCCCCTAAAATTTTAGGCCCCCATCTCGACCGGAAATGCCCTTTTAACCCGCTCGAAATTGAGATGCCGAGTGCAAAGATCAGGGAAATAACAAATGAAACGTAAACGACAATTAAAGCGGAAATTTTACAACATTTTAATCTGTAACATACGGCATCACCTCCGCGCCTAATATTCCCAAGCCTTGTTTATCAAAAACACATACAGTATATTGCTTTACCCCAACAAGAAAGACGGAACAATAAAAGCGATGTAATATAAACGTCGAGGATTCTCGACCGAACAAACCGACATGCGTGACCCGTTTTGAGTGTTTGGAGTCTTTGGACCATCCTCGGGATGGAAAAACGACATTAAACTCATCGTATCCAATATCGCAGATGAAATTATACCCTTTAAGACGAAAGATTCTTCCAGAGCCATACACCAAAACCCGTATCAAATTCCGGATAATCGACACATCTTGCAAAACACTTTAATAACAGCAATTTCAACGACTTAATTTCTCAAAACAAAAATTCAAATTCTCTAATAATTTGCAATTACAGAGAGTCGCCCGAGAGAGATAAATTCCCTATTTATACAGTCGCACATATCGAGTGCAGCAACGGGTAATCGCTATTAAACTCGAGTAGATTTCATTTAAACCCCATGAATAAAGCTCCCGAACCGAAAATTTCGCATACATGATTAATTCCCACAGCTAACAAAAAGACCAATGCCATCTGTCGCCGTTTAATGTTATTTCAGTTTCCCCCCTTTTATATTTTTTTTCTTTTTTTGTTTTCCTAAAAACTAGCAGGAAAACGTGCAGAGAGAGAGAGAGAGAGAGCAAGGGGGTGTGAGTTAATAGTAAATTGTGTGACGAACCAAGTGGAAAAGAGAGCAATGTGTCTCGACTCGGAAGGAAACGTCTCATCTACCTCCCACCGACTCTTCACCCTGTTCTCCCTTCTCCGCAATTAAATCTGCTCACTACTAGTAAGGAAGTGGAAGAACGAGGGAGGTTTAGGAGGGTATAGCAGGGAGAGAGAAGAGAGAGAGAGGAGAGAGAGAGGTTAGAAGCCATATATTTACCTCTGGTCGCAACCGAATTTGATTCACGTAGTCCCATTAGGATTCATGTTTTATTGAAAAGCTGGGTGGTGCCAGAATGGAAAGACGTCATTGACTCACAAACATACCGCCCCAAGACTCATCCCTTTTTTTCTCTCTTCTTTTCCTTCTACTTCTTTCTCTCTCTTTATCCTGCCCTCTACACTCGTCTTCTTCCATCTCGCTTTCATCTCGTGTGGGCAGCGCACAGAAAACGGGGAACAAATTGAATTGAACAGACAGATGGCACAGACTGCACGCCGTTGTTGTTGGATGTTTGATGTAAAGCACCCCCAAGATGTTGGATTTTAAAAGGGAAACGAAACACAATAAGCTGCTGGATTTAATTAGGAAAATTCAACCCTTCCGGAATTATTGTTTTTCACGTCCCCCTTCCCATCCTCCCATCTGATCGATATTTTCTCGTCGGAATATTTACCCGTTGGATTATTGCGTGTATTTACACCGATTTTCTCTCTTTTTCTCCCTCTCTCCTCCATCCCTGGAGTTAATTATTATTTGTTTTGTCCCTTTTATTTGGGGAGGATTGGGGGGGTTGTGAAATATGTGTTTGTGATTCGGCCGTGATGCGTCTCCATTAAAGTGTAATTTGCCCGGTTGCAGCTAATGTCGAGGTGTACAAACACGAGGGAGGGCGTTTTAATTGAACCTTTTGCGGTGTTTTCTTAATAAATACACGAATTAGAAAATATCCCAAAAGTCTTCTTTTCTCTTTCGGTAGCCTCCCATGCCCCTTTTGTTTGGGCTCACTTCACTTTGCCAAAAGCACCGCAGTTTCATTTGTTGCTCACTAGCGAAGGATTAAGGAGGACTTTACAAAGACGGCAAACTGATTTCCGTTTGTAATTCTGTCTTGTCTCGCGTGCACGTATAAATCCCCTTCTGCTCCTTGTGCACGTCTTCCCATGAGGCGTGTTGAAATCATAGACCTTAGTCTCGACTTGTTGTTTGCCTTTTTTTTCTTCTTCCTCCTCCTTCTTTTACAGCTTAAGTTCCACTGAAAGAAGGCGAAAAAGGAATTTAATTGCTCTTTGCAAACTGACTTTTATAAATAAAAATTAATCGCTTTTTATGACTGTGAAACTAAATTTCATTTCGCGTCAACTTTTTAACCCCCTCTGGTGTTTTGTATTTTATGACAAGAAATTTTTTTTGGTGACGAGGATTTTTGTGGGAAATTCAAACGTAAAAACAAAATAAATTGGATTTTATAATTTTTAATAAATGATTTAAGGCTGTAAGTAGTGCTTAAATACAAATGTAGAAAAAAATTTACTAATACAATTTCTTTAAGAAATAAATTGATCTTCCCTATTCCAATCGGTTTAGTCATAATTTCGGTAATCATTTGATTAAATGGGACAAAAAAATTTTCATTATAAATTTGAGGATTTACTTATATTAACTTAAATTTAAAAATAAAATTATTAAAGAAAATATTAAAAATATCATGAAGATTATTAAGATAAACAGGCCAAAAAGTCATCACGTATCACCAGAACAATTTATGCTTAATTTTACTCTTCTTCCTTGGACTGACATCTGGTTCGGGAGAAGAATGTTCACTGGTTGATTGAGGCAATGTTCCAAGGGACGAAGATCCTGCGCTTGAAGACGGCTGATTAAGAGTTCTCACCGGTTCCTGAAGTTCTACGGGCGCAGATGACATTTCATTCCTTTTCCTTGTTTGATTCCCATTTCTGGGTTGTTGAGGCAATGTTCCAAGGGACGAGGGTTCTTCGATTGAAGGCGGCAGATGATGAGTGCTCATCGGTTCCTGAGGTTTTGCGGTCAAAGGTAACATATCGTTCCAACCCGGTTTGCGTTGTAAATATATGGTTTGTTCAGACTTTGTTGGAAAAGACGGAGGTAGATGAGCGCTCGTCTGTTCCTGAAGTTCTACAGACGAAGATGACCTTTCGTTCCGGTTCCTTGCTTGAGGAAAAATTGTGGTTCGTTTAGGCGGTTCCCTGCCTAAAGACGAATCCCGAAGAGCTTTTATTCCTTCCTGAAGTTTTTCGGGCAAAGATGGCTTTTCCTTCCGTGATGGCAATAACGAAGGTTTTTCGGGCGACCCACCTTCACCGTTCGTTGAAGGCTTCGACTGAGGTTGGACGGCTGCAGATGAATCGTCCGTCGACGGAGTCTTAAATCCGAAAATTCTAAAAAGTTTCAGGGGTGACGTTGAAGACTTCGGCTGAAGTTCGACGGTTGCAGATGAATTGTCCGTCGACGGAGTTTTAAATCTGAAGAAGAATCGAGCCACAATTGACGATATCGACGAAGCAGGCGAAACGGAAAGCGAGGGAGGTGTAGACGAAATCACACGCGAGGAGGGTGCAGACGAAAATGAACGCGTGGTGGGTGAAGACTCGGGGCTGGTCAAATAATCAGACGTGTGAGACGTGTGATCCGAAAATGATCCGCCATTGCTATCACCCTCATCTACGTTTTGCTCGGTATCACTGCTTGCAACTGTTTTTTTCTCGTCGTCGCTGCCCTCAACTTTGTTTTGCTTGTCATCGTTGCTCCCGACTGAATTTTGTTTGTTGTCACTGCCCGCAATTACCGTTTCCTGATATAGGTCGATAGGAAACCTGTTTTTTATAATAGTTACTATAATTATTCTTAAAAATAAATCACATATATCTTATACCCGAAAAGTTCGCCTTGATAGGCTTCATCTTCCCATGTTTTTGAATTATTTTTTCCACTAGTACTGGGTTGATTCTTTTCTGCCATGATTTTTCAACGACGTATAACAAGAAACTTTACACTAGTGAACCACCCGAAGTTCTTACGCGAATGAACCCCCGAAATAATTAATCAAAATCCCTATTTGTATCTCCCTACGCGTGTTGTAACTGGCGTATGAATATCAGAACGGTAATAAAAATTTGCATCGAGATCTTATTCGTGATTGACCTAGTTTTGTCATTTTTACGTAAATTACATTCAGTATTTAAATTATTTCATATCGATAATGTTATGTACGAATATGAATATTTGTATACCGTAAACGAAAAATTTATTTTTGTTGTATTTTGTCGTAACTTAATTCAATTAATGCAGTAATAACGAATCGGTAGATATTTATAGTAAAAATTACAGTTTTAAATAGCCCAACTTAATTTTAACATTACCACGAGGAATCGACGCTATTGGTAAAAATTATCCGTAAACTACAACTCGTGCAATGGAGGGAATGTCAAATCGGTGAAAACACTCATCTTTCCGACATTCCCTCAAAAGTACTCGTTATATTACTACTGATAATCACATACGGGGACAAACAAGCTGCATCTTTTTTTTTCCGAAAATAAGTCCAGTGTAAAACTTTCACAATAATTAAATACCTTCAGTCTATTCATTTGTATTTGTTGTGTGAATCTTCGTTCAACATACAAGTATAAACCCTTTTACTTTTTTCATTTCATGTTTTATTCAAACTTACAGTCACGTAAGTTTTAATAAAGAAATATTCATAAAGAAACATAAACACACATTTTGAGATTCTTTCTCAGAACTGATGTGACAGCAAACAATAGGCAACGACAAAAAAAAGAAGTTGAAAACAGTGATAACGAACAAAAATTAGTCGAGAGCAGCAACGACGAGCAAAAAGAAGCTGAGGGCATTGACAACAAGCAAAATGCAGTCGTGAGCAGCGACAACGAGCAAAAAAAGGAAGTTGCGAACAGTAATAACGAGCAAAATGTTGATGAGGGTGATGACAAGCAAACTAAAGATGCGGGCAGTGGTAAATCGTCTTCGACACACTCGTCTGATTTTCTGGATTCCAGCCTCGATTCTTCGTCCGCTTCGTTTTCGTCTGCTTCGTCGACGTCGTTTGTGGTAACTTCGACGCCATCTTTGAGAGTTCCGTCGGATCTATTTCTCGGATTTAGGACTCCGTCAACCGACGTTTCATCTGCAACCGTCGAACCGTCGTCGTCGTCGTCGTTGTCCACTGGAGAATTGTCGTCTGATGGACCTATGTCGTCCGATAGACCTTTGTCATCGCCATCACCGGAAGAAATGTCATCTTCGTCCGAAGAAACTACGTGCGCTAGACATTTGTCGCTGTCTTCAATCAAGTCAAAGAGTAAAAGTAAAAATGTGTGTAAAAAGTAAATTTGTTATTATAGTGATTCATGGCAATTTTTTGGTTTGTTTATCTTAATATTCTTTATGGTACTACTTTCAATATTTGCTTTAATATTTTTTTTTCAAATTTAAGTTTAAATAAGTAAAACCTCAAATTTATAATTCAATTATTATTTATTATTCAGTGGTAACTCTTGAAATTTCTAGTTTTTAATCAAACCCAAAGTACGATTTCAGACAATTACAAATTGTTTATTGGTATCGGATAATTTTACTTGTAGCACATTAAAAGTTAACTGTAATTTAGAGTGGGCTAAAACCGCATTTTGGATTGGGATAAGAACCATAGCTTTTAGTGTCTGGTTAACCGGAAGTACCTTTTTTTGCCATTTCATACGAACTGCAGAGAAGTCAATAATGTACAAGTCAAGTAGAAAAATTAAAATATCAGTTCTCTGAACGTTAAGTAAAACACCAAGAAAAATGAATATCAGTAATTTTATTATTTTTACACCTTAAGAAAATATGCCTTGGATTTCTTTATTAATTAAAAGTATTTTGAAAATTTTTGTCTTAAAATCTTTTGTAAAGACAAATTGATACAGTAGGGAGAAAGTTTTAATAAAACGTATTTGAAAACTGTATTTACAGAAAAAGTGCTAACACACTCAGTGCTCGGATTGTCTTGGCCGTGAGCCACAGAAAAATAGACATCCTGTGGGATCCGAACCACAAAAAAATTTCTTAATTTTTCTGCGGCTTTCAGCCAATAGCAACCTACCATCAGGCTGTGGCATGATCTTACAAACACACAAGTGGAACATTGTGGTGATGGGTGGATGTTGGCAATTCTGAGCACAGGTTTCATGGCCAGACAAAAGTTATGAGTACTTAGCTTTAGGCAAGAAATATTGAACACTAAAAGAGAAGAATTCTAATTATGTGGCATATTTGAACTTAACCTTTGTTTTTATTGGCAATGAATAAGGATATACATTTTTGCTATTGGCTGATGCAGTTTTTCAGCTGACAACTTCAGGATAGCGTAATCGTATGTGCAAAGATGAGATGAGATGAGACGGAAAATAGACACTGGCTTCTGCTGATTTTCATGAGTACAAAGTGATCTACAAAGTAATCTACTAGTAACTCTATTTTCATAAAATAGTGCCGTACGTATTGTATATAACGAGCACGATTATGCTGTTACATGTCTTAATTTATGTCTTAATTTGCTACATAGTTTTCAGTTTAATTTTGCCGTGCTACTAGAAGTTTTGATTCAGTCTGTCTGCTACGTAAGGTAATATAGAGATAAAAAAAATATCTATGCAAAAATTTAATAAATTTTCAACATTCTACCAAGATTTTAATCTCTACGGTAGAGTAACACTTTAGCGTAAAAAAGCTCCACGGCAAACACGAGTACAGAGACCCCAATTCCAACACACAAAGAAAAATAAAGTCCAACAACTGCTGGCAT
>JAQFZO010002919.1:0-10949 GCA_034695885.1 Geophilus flavus | reverse complement strand
TATAAAATAATTTATTCAAAAAAAGTGGAAATTTTGATATAGAAATGATGCAATATTTCACAGGGAAAGAAAGCAACTGCTGACGAACGAGGTGTGGCAGCCTTGAAAACTATCGAAATGGATAACGACATGGGCGGTACGGCCATACAAGTGCGAGTCAATCAAGGAAAAGAACCGCCGAGTTTCCTGACTATATTCGGCGGTCGACTCATCATTTTCGAAGGGGGAAAAGCGAGTGGATTTCGAAATGTGAACGAAAAAGACGAAGGGGTCAAAGATACGTACATGTTGCACGTCCATGGCACGTCGGCGATGAACACTCGTGCCGTGCAAGTGGAAATGCGTGCAGCGTCGTTGAATTCCAATGATGTTTTCGTGGTTTTCCGAGGTTCGCAAGTGTTTATTTGGGCCGGTTTGGGCAGTACAGGTGATGAGAGAGAAATGGCGAAGTTGGTGGCTGCCGATGCACCCAGGGAAGCCGTCATGGTCTACGAGGGGCAGGAGAAAGACGACTTCTGGGATGCTATTGGGGGCAAAGAAAATTATTCTAATAATAAACGACTCCAGGTAAATATTTGAAAAATTTTATTTAAATAAAAATTTTATTTATTTGTTTAAATTTGTTATTATAGGAGTCAGATGGGGCTCATTCACCTCGACTTTTTCACTGCTCGAATGCAAGCGGGGTGTTTAAAGTGGAGGAAATATTTGATTTTGATCAAAGCGACTTAATAGAAGAAGATGTGATGATATTGGATGTATGGAATGCTATTTTTGTTTGGATTGGGCGTCTGTCCAATGCGGAAGAGAGACAGAAATCCGAGAAAACTGCAGAAGTAATTCGAATTTCCCGGATTTTTTTGTAATTTTGGGTTTAATAAAATCGTTGTTTGATTTCTTTAAGGAATATTTAAGGACCGATCCGAGTGGACGTGATGTAAACACTTCAGTATTTCGCATCAAACAAGGTTTTGAACCTCCTAATTTCACAGGATTTTTCGGCATATGGGATCGAGCTCTGTGGAACGTAAGTTGGAACAGTTTTAATTTGTTTTTTGATTTAAAAAATTAATAAAATCATTTCAGAACAATAAAACCTACGATCAATTGCGAAAAGAACTGTCCTTAGATAATCCAGGCATCACGATTATAAATGTGAGTTAACCAAACTCCGGTAGAGTGAGCAAAACTGATGAATATTTACTTTTAGAATCACAGTAACGGAGTGTCATACATTGCTGACGTTCCCAAATTTTCTATTGACGTCTTATCGGAAAAAGATCCGGAAAAACTGCCATCGGGAATCGATCCGAGCCGAAAAGAGGTTGGAATATATTTATAAACCAGCATTTTAGTTAATTACCATAACCATTTGAAATTTCAGATTCATTTGTCGGAAGAAGATTTCCAGGAATTATTCGGAATGAAATTATCAGATTTCGAAATTCTGCCCCAATGGAAGAAAATTACACTTAAAAGAAAAGTCGGCTTATTTTAAGTACTTACAGCATAAATAAAGTGTACAGATAATAATTTTGATTATTATTTTAGCATCATATAATATAAAAATGGGTTACAGTGGTAGTTTTTAATTAAAAATAATTATTTTACGTATAAATAAATTGTTAAGTTTACCATTCCGTAGTCTGTTTTCACTTTCGTTATTGCAGTCGTGAAAAAAGTATTACCTGGCTGCACTTGAAATAATCGAGTTAAAAAACAGATTAAGATCACAAGTACTGTACTGTACCTTCTCGGGTGTGTACTTCACTGGTATCAAAGTAGTTTTACCAATCTCGAGTGTATTCAAACCTTTCATCAAATCAAATGTAAATCCCATTTTTTCAACTGCTGGCAGATTTTCAATTACAAATTCAGCAGGCTTAAAAGTAGGTCAAATTATACAGAGGGAAATTTAAATGTTGTGATTGCAGTTTAATCCATTTCGCAATGTGTAACGTACGGTGATTATGAATTCTCTCATCTTGGCAAGTGCGAAACATCCATGTCCAGAGGCTTGCAAATGTGCGCAACAGTACAAAAATCGCATTTATTTCGCATAATCACCTGGAAAAGTGATTATTTTTGCGAGAAATAAGATTTCGTATGGGTGCGCACATTTGCGAGCCTTAAGACATGGATTTTCAGACTAGCGGCCTGATCTAGAGTATTCTTAATCATCCCAACACATGCAAAATAGATTTAACTGCAATCGTGTTATTTAATTAAGGTGATTATAAATTGTCACCTTTTTTACTGGGGTGAGAACACTTTGAATAAAAGTTGCTTCGAGTACATTCTCCAATTTCTGACTGGTAAAAACCAAGCAAATAGTAGTGTCTTCGTCAATCAAAGGTCCTACAGTCGACAAAATGCATTAATATTTTATTTTTCTCTCCAAAAGTTATTATAATATCATATTCTGTTACCAAATGAAATTTTATTTTCTTCATAGTCCATAGCAAACACCCTGATTGCTAAATATTTTTTCCATTTATCAATCAGTACCGTATGACAAATTTCTATTTTTAGATTATTTTACCATTAATATTAGACAGCAGCGATAAACTTGGAATCAAACCCATTGTGTTTTTCCCTGATAAATGTATCTGTGATTTACTAGCGATCCCTTGAATTGGAAATTTGCGATACACCTTGACAGAAATGAAAAGTTAATCTAATCATTCGTCATTTTTTGGTATCTAAATAAATATTACCCCTTACAAAAACTTACAAATTCGTCGAATAAAATCAGTTTCACCCAACCGTTAAAGGTGTGAGTGTGATCTGGGTTAAAAGTCACGGCGATCGATTGAGATTGATTTTTATCGATTGCAAATTGCATTGGGTTGAAAGTAAATGGATTTAAACCACTCAAATTCATGCAATCTAAACTCGGAACATTGGATATCATTAAATATTTTTTACAAAAAATAAAATACCGTAAATCCTCTAATAGTGCGCGGGTGCACTATTAGAGGATTTACGGTAGAAATTATCGTACAAAAATCTGAGTCTCCTTGATTTTCGTCTTCGTCTGCAGTTTCCACAAAATGAAATTTCAACTGCACTTCCATGTCACACTTGTTGGTTATCTGTGCAAATGGCTCCCTAGTTATTAATAATAAAGTTCAAAGTTACTAAACGAAGTTTTACCGAGAAGTTAACGACGGAATAGTCTCCCACAATTGCATAATTTAATTTCAATACTGGTTCCGCCTCTTCGAAACTAATAATTAACTCCGGATCAAACGACTGACCGACCAAAGAGATACCGACAGTTTCGTTAGAGGAACAAATGTCGAGTTTTTCAAAGAAGTCGAATACTTCCATCGGCTTGAAAAAGACAATAAATTGGCCACTGCCCCTCTGAGGAAGCGTGATGTTTGGTTTTAACACTTTAAACGTTTCCTGAATATTCGCAATAATTCCTTCGACCTGGAATTACAAAAAATTGACATTGTGGGAGTGAATTATATAAAAGCATTAATGTTTTTCTCACCTCTAAATCCTCACTACTGATATTGCAAACACTGATCGACAAGACACGTGTACTTCCAACAATAACTCTACCGAAGTCTATTTTCTCAGGACATGTCAATTTAGGTTTTAATATGGGGCAAGACAAAGACAGATTAATGGGTCTGTAAATACAATTTATAGAGAGATTCTCTTTAGGTGATAAATAAAATTAAAAAAATCTTAGTCATCTGAAGTGGCCTCCAAGGGTACAATTGCAATGTGAGTCCGAATATCCACGTCCCAAGGCTCAAAAATGTGCAAAACCTTTCGAAAATAGAATTTCTCGCAAATGTACATCACTGTTGTGCCCATTCACCGGTGAATGAAGCCTCGAGGTATGGATTTTCGGATTCGCCATATCTAGTGGACCAGAATCACCGTATACCACATGCAGAGGATTCATAGTCACCTTATCCTATGCAATTTTACCCTCCCGGGTGGTTAGAAACTAATTTTTGCTTTTTTTTAAAAAAAGACTTCTTTACAGTCAGATCTGGACCGAAATGGTGAATCTGACTAAACTGACTATACTAAACACTTCTTACTTCCCTACGAAACTGTCATTTACTATCATCTCTCCACTTCGGAACCTATCTACCTATTTGAAGGCCGTAATTGCGATCTAAAAATTTCTAAAAATGTACGGTATGTCTAAAAATGTATAAAAAATGTATAAAAATGACGTCACTTCCTGTTTGATTGAGGGTTTTCTTGATTTTGGGGAAAATGCGGTGCTTCTGCATATCCACACGTGCAAAAGGCGACTATGATAACTTAGAAGTGTTCAACATGGTCAGTTTAGTCAGTTTAGACTATCCCTTACAAAAAATTATGATCATTTTTTGATCATTTTCAAATCATGTTTTGCTAATATGATCATTTTTAAATCATTTTCAGCATAATTTTAAGCATTTAGTAATTTTCCATTATTTTAATGATTGCAAACTCATAAAATAGTGATTATATAGTGACTATATGGTAATTTTTAATAATCAATTGTGTATTATTTGCAAAAGTATTATGATTAAGTGGTGAATTATGCACCAATTTTGGTCCAGATCTGCGGTACCTACAGTAACCATTAGTCTAAAGAAACGCCTTTTAAAAATTTTTCAAATAACAAAATACCTCATGGTGGAAAAACTTTGTTTAGTTTTCGAATGCCCAGCTGGCTCTTCAATAAAATAGCATGGAATCGTGTACAAATCGACTCTGTCCTGAAATTCACACGTGAGTTTGTCAACAGCAAGCTTGTATTCGGGCGACCTGTGACGTAATTCATCCAATATCACAACAACTAAGATCTAAGAACACCACTAAATCTAAAATACATACTTAGGAGATATAACCTCTAACGGAAATTGCACAGTCTGGACAACACTTGAGTTTTCATCCATACTGGCAGCAGGTGACTTGTTATTATTATTATCATTATTATCGTCGATCAATTCGACAGTGTTGGCTCCAGCAATGGATTCGAAATCAGTCTCGATGGTATTCAAAAGAAAAGTCATCGCTTCGAAATGAATTTGTTGTTCCAATAATTTAGGGGAGAAAAACAAATTGAGTTTTTGTGATTTTTCTCCTTCGATTTGTCCCGTATTTGGGAAAATTTTGACCGGGCAGTAATTTGGAACATCAAATTCGTAGTAAATGCAATTAGTTTCGTTATTCTTATTATTAGTCTTTAAAAAAATCGTGGCCGTCGAAATGTTGTTTAAACGTGTGGCTGGAAAATTAACGTGAGATGGAGCCAGTTTGATGGGTGGATGGACTCCGATTCCACTCCATTTTACGGTAAATGTTCGGTTGAATAGAGTTTTGCAAGTTAATGTCGAGTTGTACTTCATTGGAATGTCAGGTTTGAAGATTATTTTCAACCGGATTTTTTCATTGGGTAAAATTACACCGAAGCCGTCGTTGGGTTCGATGGTTATACACTATAAAAACGAACGTAAATCGAGATAAAATAAAAGATTTTTTCGATAGAAAGGTTAATTTACGCTTAACACTTGAATGAAACCAAACTGCTGCGTTAAAATTCCCAAGTTTTGCATGGAGATGTCTGCTTGCATGCTTTCGTTTATGTAGCACTCACCAAAATCAATGGCATCTGGATCAAATTCGACTTGAGTGCTGCTCACTATTGCATGAATACTAGTTTTTAAAGGCAGTGGCTGTAAAACGGGGCAGTGAGTTTAGTTCTGTGACCCCTTCAAATCATCAAGAAACAGTATTTAGGCACTGCAGTGAATTTGGAGCGGATTTAAATGGCAGTTTCGGTTGAAGTTTAGGAGCTTAGTTTTATGTGAATACTTAGGATGGATTAAAATTCAAGTTTAAATAACTTGTTAGTCTAGTGTTCCCGTAATTTTTTATTTCTAATCAAGCCGGAAGTGCCCTTTTCAGTTTTAACTCGCTCGAAATTGCAGTGCCATGCAGGGAAAATAGTACAATACTTGATCTGTGACATGAAACGATAAAGGGAATTCCAAAACTCCCGTAGGTTCATCAAAAAACTTCTCTGCATCTCTCCATAAAGTATTTCTAATTCATAGGATTAAATATTACTTTCGTTAAAAAATAAATAAATGCAGTGGAACCTGCTTACAACGTCATTTTTGGGACTGGGAAAAGTGTGTCGTTACATACGGGTGACGTAAATACAATCCGAAACCGCATATAACGTCAATCTGACGCTATAACCGGGTTTTGAGTATCTCATTCAAGGCTGCCACTTGGAAATTGGAAACTGTCATTTTAACGTTATAATCCAATTTTCATGCCGTTATGTACGGGTTGACGTTATAACCGAGGACGTTATAAGTGGGTTCCACTGTAAATAGGTTAAATACCGTGGAAATAGTTTAATTTGTGTATTAAATTCACTTTCAGGTTTAACACTGCCATTTCTTGGAATCATTTCAACGTGGTTTCTTAATTCTTTTGGAATCTCGACTGTAAATTCACGTAAACGGTTTCCTCTGGATCAAATAAAAATCAATCATCAATTTATATAATATGGCAGACACTAAAAAAACCTCACTTATTAACGAGAGTAATAATATCTTGATATAAATGACCGTAAGCACATATATTAAAATTATAACTGTTTTCCTTGACTCTGACATGAGGTAAAACAGCTTCAGCCGTCACAGTCACTTGAAACTAATAAAATCAATAGTCGAGATTTTTCTCACACGAAACAGCGTAAAATAAAAATCCATTCTCACAGTGGTGGCTTCAAAATCCGACGTATCGACGTTAAAAATAGCTGTAACTTTGCCAGGAATTTGAGGTCTGTAACGTATTTCGATACTGACTTTGCCATTACCAGGAATCTCCCCCTCATTTTTCTATACGTGGAAAATAGAAATAAATCTAAGTGACACACGACACCGTCAAAACTCAACCACTGCGGTACCACTTACACCCGTTATCTCCAACCCGACGAAATCCTCGTCCTCAAACTCTTTGTAGAAAGATTTGGGCAAAGAACTTTCTCCCCCAGAAGAGGGCGTCATTAAACTCTGACTTCCAGATTCGATGAGAAAGTCGTAATTACTGATGTCGTTGTTTACTGAAACGGTAGAAATCGACTTGTCACGAGCAGAAAGTACGTTCGAAGTACTCGTCGACTCCTCGGCAGAAGTTACGTCTAATGAGCGATTCACAACTGGAAAATCGCGAATCGAATAAATTCAAATAAATTTATTTCTTTAAGTTAACAATTTATTAATTTTCAACTTTGTCTGGCTTCATCTCCGACTCGTGAAACTTTATACGTGGCCATTTTAGTGCCATAATTTAAAATCTGAAAACGCTGCACGGATGAGGAACCGGTGACTTGACTTCCGAAATCAATTTCCATGGGTTGCACGGATATGCAGCAAAATTTTTTTCTGATTTCCAACGGAATTGAAAATAATCCCAATTCTGATCTCATTAAAATAACCGATTTCAGATCGATATCTTCATCCTTTTCGGATAATTAAATTGAAATCATCTGAGAATTAGGCTTAAATTAATATAATAACCTTTGGAGAAAATGTAACTGCCAATTTGCAATTCATTCCTGGAGTTAAATTTTTTGAATGGGATATAAGTCTGTTTAAATAATTTTTTTGATTTCAATTTTAATATTAATATTAACATTTATATCATGTTCACATTTGAACCACTTTTTTACATAACCCACCCACTTTGAGAAACATTTGTGTTCACACTTTAACCATTTTTCTACATCTTTAAAAAAAATGGCGGATCTTCACACTTGTGTTCACAAACCGCAAGCGCTACGATATACAATTGCAAGCCGTAAGATGCAAGTGTGTTCACACATTACTCTAGTTCACACACGTAAGATGCAAGCTGCAAATTTTAATCAATCAAGAGGCAGACATCAAAATAACAACATTTACAAAATAGATTGAAATTATAGTAATTTGCAGCCAATTTGTTGCAAGGATCAAAAGACAAGGTCATTTAAACAAAATTCTCCCTCTAGAGATGTAAACAAGCGTAGGTGTGAGAGTAAAGTCTTCACTCTTCACATGAGAGTAGATCTACTCGAGCTCTCTTTGGCTGACACTTGCGTAGTGCTTAATTTCACTTAAAGCTGAATAACACGTTGTTGGGTTTTTTCTGAATCCTCTAGCCGCGGATAGTCCGAAAATCTAGATCCGACCTTTAAAATCTGTGCGCAACAGTTCGCAAATGGCACCCAAACATAGCAATTATCGATCGCGCCGAATCACACGTTGGACGTACCAACAGAACCACCACATTGAGCCGAGTCTAAAAATCTGGGTCCCACCGTCTAAATATGTGCGCAACGGCACAAAAATATCAGTCAAAGATGTCAATTATCAATTTTGCAATGCAGGAAAGTTTCACAACACACTGCAATTATAAAAAATGTAAATTACGTGCCATTGCGCACATATTTTCGGACTGTTGCGCACAAATTTAGGTTGGACCTACGTAGAGTCTTTGCTGTAGTGTAATCGTACCCTGTGACTTGCATCCTACAGCATGATTCTTGCGGTCCTTGCATTTGCATATGCATACCGCTTGCGTACGCTTGCAGATTACAATGCACCATTCTGTTATAAGTGTGAACCTAACTTTAAAGTTATAGAAGACGTTTATAACTTGACGTCACAACTCTAATATATACGCCTTCTTTATCTTGATTTTTCACTCAAACAAAAATGGCGTCGTCCAAGCAGACACCATGGACAGAGAATCTACCCGCAAATTGGAGGTTTTGCATTACTTATTTCATGTTAAAGATATAAAATAACTTCTCCCCAAATGTGATCATTTGGTTCCCAACTAGTGGTAACATTTAGAAATTATGTTTCATTTAATTCCTAACTTAATTAATAGTTCAAGTGTGAACACAGCATACTTAAGTTGAATTCAACTTACTCGCACTTAAAAGAATGGCTAATTTCAGCGTTAGGGATTCCTATCACTCTACAGGATAAAGGACTATAGTGAACGTTGATCAGTTTAATTCTTTGTTTATAAATTTTATCCGCTTCAAAATCCTAAAATTTTACATTTAAATCTGTTATTCTTCTTTCTTTTGTACGATTTGATTTACGGTATATGTCTGTAGTCGGTACCATACCTTAAAAATCACTATTTTTGGTTCGGAAGCAAAACATTGACTTCTTGCCATCGGAATCGTGTTTTGAATTTCCAACACACTTTTCTCATTGTCATCTGATTTCAAACCACACAAGAAAACTCCTTCCATGCAGTTAATATCTTCATCATCACTCGAAAGCTCATTGCTTTCCGAATCGTTCTCATCCCTCGACACTGTCGGCAAAGTGCTTTCCACTTTTTTTAAGTCATCATTCGTACAATGTGAAAAATCATCTTTTTTTTCTTTTTTGTTTAGCAAACCTCTCTTCCGGACAAATGCTTTTATAGCGGGCAGATATTCTTTTTCTTTCTATTCCATGAAAGAAATTGTTTTTATTTGGTTTTGTATTTTTTTTAAGTACGGTAGAACCCATTTACAATGTCATTTTTGGGATCGGGAAAAAGTGACGTTATAACTCGCATATAACGTCACTGTGCCACTATATACGCCAGATTCCAGTTGCAAACGTTGTTGTTTGCATCTCAGAATCGTAGAAGTGTAATTTCAAAATTTTTTAACTGCAGCTTCTCCAGATTTTTCTCTCGTGTATTCAAAAACTTGCAGATTAAATATGATATGGAATTTTTGACGCGCCATGTCGAGTTGCAGTTTAGGGAAAGTCCCGAGTTACCCAGAAGTCACTCTTAATGTCAGGGTTTCTACCCGCGCAATAACTGCAAAAATCGAATTTCCCCCGCAGTCAAATTGAGACCCGCGGTCTAATAGAGACCCGCGCACAACTAGAGGATTTATGTATTTTTATTTTTATTGGAAATTTTGTCATTTTGACGTTATAATCTAGTTTCGGTGGTTGGAGGAACCGAAATTTCATGGCGTTATAGTCAATTTGAAGTTATAACCAAGGTTGTTATAAGTGGGTTCCACAGTACGTAATTAATTCATACTGCTTTTTTTGCTTTGCGTCTTTCTTTAACTTCCTTTTCATGAGCTTTCCTCGCCATTTCAAGCTGAAAATTGTCCTTTATCGGAGGTTGGACTCTAAATACAGTAATTTCTATATTAATCTACATGTATCATAGTGGACACGTAACGATTTGAATCACTTACTTTCTAGGGGCCTTTCTCTGTTGCAAACTTTTCTGCCAATCTCTGATAAATGGCAAATTTTCTACCCCTAATATTTCAGTTTCACTGCTATCCAAACCAGCAATATATGGTTTTTCCTCAGTTTTTACCAACCGAATACTCTAGAGGTTACCGTTCGTGTTAATAACTCAAAATAAAGAACAAGAATTAAGTTTCATTACTTTAACTTGGTCCAATTTCTTTTTTATTTTATAACTCATATTGTCTTCTGTGCTGTCGGCAGCCGACATTTTGAGGAAATGTGTGAACAGAACAACAGGAAATCGCAATAATGCATTGCAACAAGTAAAGAAAATTTCTTATTTAAATGTTTAGCTGCTCCTTAACTTTCCTGCAGTACGTTCCCATCATATTTATTGATTTAAAATCACAGTGAAAATTCAAGTGACAAATAAAATCATTAGATACTTCATTTAGTCGCTAAATAGAGTATAAATTGTATACACTTATGGCATAAATCACTAAAGTTGGTTAGATGTCTATTCTACAGTTGGTTAAATGTCCATTTTATACTCCAGAAATCCAAAAGTTTTTTATGCATTTAAAGTGACTAAAAAGCTATAGCTATAGCCGTTTTCTAGGCCAAATATGCTCTATCAGTTGTTCTTAACGGAACTGCGTCAACCGAGTAAGCTTTGCTTAAGCTGGCACCCATTACCAA
>JAQFZO010002918.1:0-10951 GCA_034695885.1 Geophilus flavus | reverse complement strand
TTTTGAAATGTTAATCGCTAAGAAATATTTTTATAGTTATCATTAGAAAGTAAGATAAACATCTTAAATTTATGTTTTTAAAATAAATTTTGTACGGTTTTTAAAAAAAAAAAAATTAAAAACCGTTTTTCCCCCGTTAAAAATGTCCTGTTTAAAAGTTAATGAAATTAGATAAATTTTTAAAAAAATTCACCAAAGTGATATAGTCTTTCTAATTTTATTCTAAATTTTATCTAAGTGCTTTGAAATGGCCGACATTTTTGCTTTTCTTGGCCGTGTGCCGCTTGTCGTTCTTCTCGTGTGCCATTGGCCGTCCCTAGGGAAGAACGCACGCGCCTCAATAAAATATTCCGGGCCCCAGCGAGCGCGTGGATCGATCGCCGTTAGTCGTGGGGGTGGCGTCACACGACAGAGAAGAAAGGGTTGAACAACACATTTGCACTCGATTCATCATCGACTGAAACACCAGCGAGGCAAAATTTTTTTTTCTTTCTCTTTATTCATTCTTCATTTTAAATTTTTTCCCTCATTTTATTGCGAACAACCCTTTCAATACCCGGTGCTGGAAATATTACAAACTAATGGATGAATGAGTCAAGGCAACGTGTCCCCGTCGAACAACCGCATTTTTTTTCTTTATACACATATATATATTAAAAATAAAAATTGAAATTTGAAAAAGAAATTAAAAAAAAATATTGTAATCATAAATTTTCCCTTTTCAATTTCGAGTCGAAACATTTAAGACAAGTGTGATTAAGTCGTTCGTGTCCCGTTGATATCTCAAGTCGACGACAAATAAGAAAAAGACGCCCAGAAGTGTGACGTGTGCGCATGCGTCGGACGGCCAACTAGTTTGAAATCATTAATTAGCAGCGAGAGATGCTCCAACGAGACTAGAGCGTCGCCACTTCCCTGCACAGTCCGCACGGACGCTGCCCTTTTAGGAGAGCTTTTCGTCAAGTGTCGAAAACACAGGCGTCGCGCGCGGTGTCTGAGTCGACGACTCCGTCGTGATTGGCACTTAATGCATCGGAAGCCAGCAGCCAATTTGATTGGCGTCTCCTGTACAATTCGCTATTAGAGTACAGGAGACGCTAGCGTCCGACGCGCATCTAGCAATCAACGCTCAATTGCACGAGAAATTACGAGCGAACCCCCTTCCTCTCAGTGAGACGCGTCGAGACGAAATCTGACACCGACTGATATATCTACTCAATTTTTATTTAGGACTATTTTTCCTTTTACGTTTTAACCCTAAAAACTCTACAAACAACAACAAACCGACAGCAAAGAAAAAAAAATAATAACAATAATAATATCGTATATATAAAAATATAAATTGAAGTTGAAATTCATCCTCAATCCCAGCACCGAATCTGCAATTCACCCCCTTCAAACTCCTCACCATATATACAAATGTATATACATAAGAGTAGAAAAATTCTATTTTATTACGATCATCTGAATTGGAAATTCGCATTTATAAGGGAGAGAGTTTTCGACTCAAAATATTCCATCAAAATGGCAAGTTATTTGAATGCAGTTTCTCCGGTTGCATCTCTCTCTCTCTCTCTCTCTCTCTCTCCCTAACCCTTTTCTCTAAAACACCTCCATATGCAATGAAGTGTAATATCCAAACTTGAGAATGAACGCACATGTCCCTCACAAGTCGGATCAGCGAGTAAAGTGCTGCATTTCCATGTCATAAATTCCCTACGCTTCGCCATTCATTATACATAGAAACAATATTCTCTCAAATGCATCAACCCCAAATCTTTACTTCTTTCATTTCACACCGTCGTGTGTGCAACAACCAGCCTCTCCTCTCCTCTCCTGCCTGCCTGCTTGCCTGCTGCACTGCACCGAGTTTTCAATCGAAGAAAAAAGGGGAAAAAAATTTAAAAAATGAAAAAATAAAAATTATTTTTCTGACAGTGACAGGACTCAAATGCATCGTGACTGGCATTTCAATGTGTGGGTGGAGTGAAAGAGCCCAAAGGTTTATGCGTTTCTATCACGCCCATACAAGATGGCGACGGCAGAAAAAGCTCGCTCGCTACCCGGCCCTCGCTTCACTCAACCCTTTCGCTCCGTGTGCTGCATTAGCAATGAGTCACGCATGCGCAATGATACGCTGTGGCGAACGCAGAAAGACAAGTCACAGTCCACTCCTTTCTTTAACCCTTTTCCTCCTGGGTTTTACCCATAAAAACACGCATCTTTTCTTTAACCCTTTCGCTATTGATTTTACTCCACCTTGCAACACTGGTTTTTTATTTTTTCACATTTTTAAATCTAATCATTTTTTTTTTCTATATCAAATGTATTTTTTTTTATTGTTCTTTTTTTTATACTCTCCTCTGCAGCGTTATACCAAATCCCTCTTTTACATGCCAAATTCATCCACTCATTAGCATGCCTTAACTCTTTCATATTTTTTTTGTTACTGTACTTTGACTTTTAGGAAAAAGATAAAAAAATGTAAAAAAAAAAAAAAAAGAGGTTTTCAAAAGGGATGGGGTAAAAAATGCGGTCAACGCTCGTTGAAATTGACGTCTAATAATAGAGTCGGAGTCGACAACACAAAAGCAAAAATCTAAACATCTATTTGACTAACTGGAGAGAAAAAAATATAAATAAAGAAAAACATTTCAAATTAAAAGAATTTTTATTTTCTTTCACGCATATTTTTTCCGAGAAAGAAAAAATTTTTCACATCAATTATCACCCAATTAAAAACACCCTCGGTAAAACGAACATTAATTTCGCATTCTCCCATAAAGAAATATTTTTTTTGTTCCAAATTATTTTTTTAAAAAAAGATTAATTAAAAAATTGGTGGGAAAAATGAGTAAAATGTCAATCAATTGACACCGTGTTAATATGATATAATAAACCAGTGGAATAAATGCGACGTGCCAGAAGTGAGTAGCCACTGCTTTCTCAAACAATTCCCAGCATCCCGTTTTAATAGTGCGCTTAAATTATCGCGTTGATTTGTCAGGATACTCTCGACCGTCAGAGGCAGGTATCAAAGGCCCACTGACCCCGAGCACGACACCCGGAAAGCGAACGTTTCCGCCCAATCATCGGACTACTCGTTACAAGGTCAGGGCATCTCCTTGGACCTCGCTATTGTCATCATCATCTTACGAGATCAAAGACAAAGATGGAAGCAACCCAACGCCATCCTCATCAATTGTCCTCGGAGTCACGAACACCGGCTTCCCTCTCCCTTTTGCTCCTTCCAGCTTTTCTAAAGTAAGTCGAGCGAGCTAAAAAGAAGAAAAAAAGCAAGAAAAATCCTGTCCCCATGTACGCCTGACGGTTATAAGCTGAGGAAAAGGCTGCGGAAAAAAAAATATAAAGCAGGTGGGCAGGAAAAAACTGACCCTATTCATTTCTTAACGACCGCGCTCATGGGTTCAAAGAGTTTGAAGCTGGTCTTTGCCTTTTGTTTTTAAGGTTGGGGAGGGAAATGTTGCTCGTAGCTCGGCTCTCAAAAACCCACGGCACATTTCGCTCTTTTTAACGTGTTATTTCGCGAGGTTAAAGTCACGTGAGGTGATTACGTTTGCTGCCGAATCGACACAATTGGAAGGTAAGCAAGAAATGGGGGGTGGGGTTTATATCAAGTATATATGGTATGAAACCGAAGGGAGAGAGGGAAGGAAAGATGAAAAAAAATGTGAATCGTGCTTCTTGTTCGGTCTTGTGTTTCTCAGGAGCGGGAGGTTAAAAAATTGATCGGTGTTTAAATTTTTGCCATTAGAATTTGATGATGTGTGCATTTTTAACGTCGAGTTAACCATTAATTTTGAATATTGAGTGACGTAGTTGAGTAACATTTTGTTCATTTAAAATTTACAATTACGCTATATTAAATCTTTTCTCCCTGGTTTGAAATGTTGCGTTTTGCCTTTTTTTCCGACTTGATATTTTATGTTAGCAGATGTATAGCGTTTATAGTGTGTGATTGACTTGGCACAGCAGTGAAATCGTCAAAATTGAACCAGCATGCGATTATTTTGATTAATTAAAAGTAGAAATGAATATTTGATCAAATTTCACTGTCAAAAAGAGTGAAAACTGGGTATTTGATTTTTCAAACGTTACAGTTATGGAAACCCGCCCTTTGTGATATAAAGCAAAAAAGAAAAGAAAAATGAAACAAAAAATGGAGGGTAGACCCACCAAGGAGGCATCAAACACCATCAAGACATCGGGGGCGACGCCCATTCCGGAACTCATCATCTAACACATTTTAAGCGAAAAATCCTACGAGCAATTTACATTATAAGGAAAAAATTCAAATCATTACCATACTTCGTTTTAAGAGGTTCAAAATGGCGCTGGCGCAATGCGAAAAACACAGGCAAGAAAATTCCCAATATGGCAAAAAAATGGAAAGAAAAACTGAGAAATATTCGTTTCTTTTTCCTACATATCCTTTTGTAAGGGTGGTGAGGCGATACTGGGTAAAAAATAACAACGACCAACACCCAACAACAAGCAAACAAAAAACAAAAACAAAAAGTTCAACGCTGGCTATAAGACTCGAGGCTGTAACTCATCAGTTCCGCGTCCACCTAAGCGTGTAACCCTTTGAGCACTCGAGCAAAAACACCTTGGACTCGTCCACGGTGGGTCCAGGAGATTGGACCAGGTTCCTCTCCCCCTAAAAACACTTTCACGGGCCTAGGCCGTGCGGACGTTGCTCGTGGTTTCAAAGGGTTGAGCTCTGTGCGTGCGATGCATACGAACAAACCAGTTCCAATTTTTCGTCGAGGGAAATTTTGGCAATGTTCAAAAATATTTTTCTAAATTAAAAATAGGTAAATATTATCCCAACTAAAACTATATGCTAATTTTTATTTTTATTTCTTCTATTTATTTATTTACAGTATTTTATTTATTTATTTATTTAAATATTTAAATTTTATTTTTTTACGAGAGGAAAAAAAAATATTTTTCGTTTCTTTTGAATTCGACTTTTTCTAAAGCAACCCTTTGAACCTTTTTATGTGCGCAACATTACTCCTCCGGTCCACTGTGTACCCAGCACCGGTCGAACCCTTTGGCTACCAAACAAAGGACCTATAGAAAGGGAAGTTAGAGGGACCAATCAAATATCCCGCCTCGTAACATTTAAAATGTGACAAGTTAATTTCGGGTTTAAATTCTTCATTTCGTTTCTCCTTTTTTCAAAAAAAAATTTAAAAAGGTTAAAATTTAACCCAAAAAAATAATCCAAGGCTTAATTTGCTCATATTTAGAGGAGAAATTTAACCACCTTTGGATAAATTGCTGAATTAACTTTTGTTGCTAATTAATTTGAAGTTGCCTTGTAATTGGATTTTTTTCCACCTCACACTAAAGTATTCAAATTAATCAAAAGTTAAACTATTAATTAATCTTACTTTACTCAAGATATAAACTTTACATTTTTTCCCTTTCTTAAATCTATACAATAAATGACATGACCCCCGCTATACCCCATTCATGAATCACAAACGCACCACGTGATTCAATCCGATATTGAACGGTCAGGGCCCAAGTCCATTTCTTCTTTCTACACACAAAAATATTAAATTCTATTTTTTAAATCCCCATCTAAATAAAATTGAAAAAAATAAAACCAACAAAAAAAAAATAAAAACCTCAAAACGACATCATCCGAGATTAAATCTAAACCCTAAACATTCTTCCCCTCATTTTTTAACACCTTCACTCCAAACCA
The DNA here is from genome assembly GCA_034695885.1 of Geophilus flavus. NCBI lineage: Eukaryota > Metazoa > Arthropoda > Chilopoda > Geophilomorpha > Geophilidae > Geophilus > Geophilus flavus. Next base: position 5,208 of record JAQFZO010002918.1, on the reverse strand, counting down.
TAAAAAAAAAAAAAACCCAAAAAAAATTATCACGACCCACATCACAAAAGGGATATTACATTCCTCAGCACATTTTTCCCACCATCACCCACGAACCTCACAATGGCGTCAAGAGTCGTCAATAGAGAGTTAGGGGAAAGAAAAAAAAAGAGGGGATACATAATGAGCAAGGAATGAATTACCGCGCCGCCCACGTGATACCAACCAACCAATGGGAATGGGGACTTGCGTAAGAAGCGGGCGGAGCGAATCGCTCATGGCCAATTGGGGAGGGTTTGAAGCTACAAAATCCGAGCTTAGGGGAAAGCGGGAAAAGAAGAAAGGGAGGGGTAGATAAGGAACCCCTCATTGCTCGCGCGGGGTGCGTCTCCACCATGTTTAAACAGCCAATGACATAGTCGTAACCATGTAAGAGGGCGCGCGTGCCACTTGTCACCAAGAGTGGGGACATCTCCCCACATATTTCCCCCCCATAAAAAAAAAAAATTATAAGGGGAGGAAAAAATGTAAACAAAAAAAAGGGGGATTGAACGAGGCGTCGAGTTAACTGGGTTTTAATGTGGGTTTATACCCGGGGACATGTGGCGATGTTGGGGGTTTATGGGGTTTAAAGGGAAACATGTGCAAAATAGGTCTTACCTCGTGTGACGATGACGGGAACGAAGTTTGTTTGACTGGGTGAAATCGCAGTCGGGTCGTGGGACAAGTTTGAACCGAGATCCATGGTCAAGGGAGTAAAAGGGGTAAATGGCTGAGAGTGGACCCTTTAGCCGTCAGTCTAGCACATGAGTGGACGGCTGACATTTCAACCCGTTGACCTCAGAAAAGGGGAAGGGACAAGTCTGACCTGGTCACACGTAGGAAAAGAAGTGGGTTGTGTTTAAGGTGGGTGAGGCGGGGTTTATAAAACGTGTTAATGTGTAATTTTTATTTATTTCGACGGTCGAGTTTAGAAGATTTGTGATTTTATTTTTATTTTTTTTGAGGTTGGTTTTGGTTCGGGGAGAAAAAAAAATTTATGTTGACGTTTGAGTGACAAGCGAAGCGAAATTTGAAAGTTTCTTATTGCGAGTTGATTAGCAATTTGGATAAATAAATTTAATTAATCCCACGACTGTAGTCGGAACACGGAATTAATAAACAATTTTGCTGACCAAAGTCTCTTATTCTTGTGGATGAGGAGACCCGCAAAGGCGGCCGCCTACCTCAGACCACACAACTGACCACGTCCACTCGATGCAAATTTCCGCTCTTGGGAAATTAATTTCCCTCTCCAGAAAACGTATACACACACACACAAGAGAGAGAAGAGAGTATGTGTGTGAGAGACTAGGCACAACCCCAAGTGAAATAAAAATTTTCCCTTAAAATGTCAAACTCAGCAGGCGTTTGTGTGTCTCTCACCCCGCGAGGCCAGGGCGCAATTAATATTGCTTTCTTCTTCTTCCGCTGGACGGCGCCGCATTAATTCAGTGGTGCGAAAGAGGTTGAGAGCGAGGCTGGGCGTTGTTTTCCAATCAGCATGAGCACAGCAACAGCTGAGGAAATTCCATCACAACTGACCCTTTTCTGTGGAAAAATTTTTTCCCTTCTCAAACACAATGAAGTTGAGTTTAAAATGGCCGAGATTAACACCAAAGGGTTAAATAAATTGCATGGCCTAAGGAATCTTAAGAGATGAAAAGACCATGCAAATAAGAATAAAAGAGTAAGGAAAAAGGAAGCAGCGAGAGAAGGAAGGGTAAAAGAAAAAAAAATCGCAGATGACCAACTCGCCAAATCCTTAAAGTAGCTCAGTGTGTTTGAGGTTGAATTGTGAGTGATCGAGTGTAATTTATCCAAGAAGAAAGAGTTGGGGATTAAACACGCCAGGAGGAACTTAATTCCACACGTGATAAATACATGTGTGTAGTGATGCATGTAATCAGTGTGCGATTGTGTAAAAAAATTAGGGGAAAAAAAAATTACATTTATATGAATGTATATGTACATCACTTGGATTTATGACTCGACGTGTCATTGAAAATAATTATTGCACACTTTTTTTCTTCTCCTCATTCGTTTTAATATGAGAAATAAAAATAAAAATGTTGGAAATGACATTTTAATAAAAAACAGAATGAATTTCCCTCATTAATTCCGTTTTATTGATGCAGCTCATATTGAAAAGGCAAAATTTTATAGTGCACATGTTCATATTTGCATTTCAACTCATTTAGTACAATTTCAGAGAGAGAGAGAGACGCAGACGACAGCTGCAAGACGGACACATGGCCAATGCACAACTGGCCACGTGCTCATATTCAACCTTTATTAAACCAAAATGGCTACTACATTCAGGGCAACTCGATTCCAATGACCAGTAGCAATTATTTTTGAAAAATGAAAAAAAAAAATTCTCAGACGATATCATTTTTCTATATCATTCACGTCTAATATTACATAGTGACCCATTCGAGGGTCCACTGCAAGGGTAATTTCAAAACGAAAGGGAAAGAAGGGGTTAGGTTGATATAAAAATTGGGAAAACTATAAAAATTAATTGTATACAACCATTTTTACGTTGAAAATTTCGCAAATAATCTCTTTTTTTCCCCATCATCACTCCCCCTATTTAAATTTAATGTTTATTTAGAAATAGTATCCCTTTGTCCAATCAGAACTCGTAATCATTCGTGCATCAAATAAATAAAAAATTATATTCATTCTCACCGCTTTACTGGCCCCTCGATATGCAAATGAGCGACGTCAGAGTGGGCTACGAATTCAATAGCAAAGTCCAGTCGGGCAAGTCTGTCCTTTTTTTTTTCTCTCTTCTATAATCTTAACCCTTTCATGTCTACTAATCGTGACAGTGCATGAGAGCAAGCGTTACCTGCATCATTTTATGTAAGTTGTGATTTGATTTTTAAAAAAATGAGAAAATGAAAAAAATAAAATAAAATAAAAATTCAAAATAGATAAATTGAAAAAATAAAAAATAAAAAAAAATGTAAAAAGTTCAATTGAAACTCAAGTTCAATAAACTGTTATTTATTTTCAACATTTTTTTTCTTCTTATTTTTATATTATTTATTTTTAATCATGCATTGCGCTATTCACAACAACTTTTCCGTCTGTATCCACAGCTGTTGTTCGAAATGTTTTTTCTCGCTGTCAGTCTATCAAGCAAGGGTTAATTTACTGGGTTATTTCAATTTCCTTGATATTTTTTTTGAGGGAAGTATAAGAGTTATATGTTTGTCTTAAAGAAGATCTGATGTTTGATTAAAATACATTAAACTGTAATAAATACTAGTCGTTTACAGTAAATTAATTACCGCGTGACCTCGAATCGTTTCATTCATGAATTTCTAAGGGCCCAAATGCCCCAAGACGTATTTTTGAATCCTCCAGTACAGTGAATGGATTCAAGATGGTGGGTTTTCATATACGTACGTACGTGTGTCTATTTCAACCAGGTGATAAGAAATGATGGCCGAACTAATGCATTTAGTGTGTAGCAACTTTCATCAGGTCAACGGGTCTACAAAGCAAACAACTATTGCTATAAATCATTGAGGCATTTGCCTGTGCAGGAAGTAGTGGCCAATAAATGTTCAAATATGTCGACTTGCACTTTCGCTACCAGTGTTAAACTTAGAAAATGTTTCAAATTCCTGTATCGGATTCGAATACGAAGGTGTTGGTAAAAATGTCAAGTATTTTCTAGTCATCAGTGATCATCTTAAAGATGCAATTTAATCATTATTTGATAGATAGGTAATTTTCCAATCATCCTTTGAGCAAAATGTCACAATCATTGCACTTTTCACTAAAAACATGCATCAAAATGTCCCATTTTTATTGCATTTTTTTAACTAAAAACATGCACCAAAATGTAAAAAATTGTAAAATATCCCATTTTCATTGCAATTTTTACTAAAAACATGCACCAAAATGTAAAAAAATTACACTTACTTGTCTCAAAACGTCATTGAAGGAGCGTCACAGTGATGTAGAAAGGTTAGTAGTGTTAATAAAAGTATTTTTTAACAAAAACTCACTTAATATAAACCCATTAAACACTACAACTCAGTTTTATTAAGTTCAAACTTATCTCGAATTTCGCACCAAATTTGCAAGTGATAAATAAAATCCATTTATTTTTTTTTATTTTTTAACCTAAGTTCAACCGACTTCTATTTTTTAAAAAAGAGAAAAAAAAATTAAGTGATAAGACTTGATGTGGCATTTTATTCATCCATGAATTTGATAAATAGAAAAATGCAACTTTAGCTTAAATTATGACGGCAAATATTTGGTTCAGACAGGAAATTTGACCACTCAAACATCCTCTCTTTACTGCCCCCAGCGTCCTCCATGGTAATGGAACTTATTAATAAGTGAAAGAAAAAACCATCTCAACGACATCCCGCATATTGAAAACTTTTTCTCGTGCTGTGAAAAGCCATTGCTAAGAATAGATTAATTGCCCATCACCCAAGTAACTTTTAAAAAAAAAGAAAAAATATGGCGTGATTCAAATGTGAATTCATGCAAAATGATTTGATCCATTTTGATTAGTTTCTATTCAAAGAATAAAAAAAAAAATAATACCCAGCACTTTAAAAAAATAGAAAAAATAAAATCAAACCAGTTTTTATGGTCACCTTTATTAAACAAATTATATTTTTTTCCTACTTACATTATACATTTAGTATAATGGACATTTTATATATTGGTTGGCATCAGACATCTTTTTTTGTCGTTATTGTTTTTTTAAAAAAGGAAAATAAATATATTTTTTTTTTTTCAAAATAGGCCTAACAGCCATTTTACAGTGACCAGATTCAAACAAAGAGATAACGAAATTAACCATTTCAACAAACATTTTAAAGTTAAATCAATCATAAAACAAAAGCAACAGTAGAAAACTGAAAAACGAAAATTTGAACCCCAGGACATTTTTCTTTTTTCAATTATTAAAAAAACAAAAAAATACAGAGGAAAAGAAATGATGAAATGAAGAAAATAATCTTCTGGATTTTTTCTCTATAATTTTTTTTTATTTTAAAAAAATTTAAGGAAATCCATCGTCATCTTCATCCGCCATCTCTTTAGCGTATTCAAGATCCTGCTGTTCACGTTCACGTCTTTCCTGTGAAAAATCAAATACCTTGTATCAAATATCATCGAAAGAAAAGAAATGGGGGAAAAAATTGAGTG
>JAQFZO010002917.1:0-10954 GCA_034695885.1 Geophilus flavus | reverse complement strand
AGATCGGAATTACCGTCTGTAGCGAGGAGAGAAGGATTAACACCATACATAGTAAACCCCATCACTGATTGACATCCTCGCCCTGTCTGCAGACCCAATACATAGAATCGAGTCTCCCATTTAATTCTCTTATCTTAATAGGACACTATGGCGCCACCTCCCACTCGCCGACTAACAATCGCAGGTGTCACATTCGTCGACCCGACATTAACACCCACGCAAATTGCCTTTTTAAACTCCCTTAATGTTAATAATATTAATAAAAATTCAACAAATAATTCAAAATGACCAAGGCAGTGACCAGAATGCAAGGACACTGTACTTGGTTGAAAGAAATGTGAGGCCAAGTTGCATGTCCGAATGATCACCTTGTACTTTGAGAAAAACCTCGAGAATCTACGAGGCCTTGGTGGCAATGAGGAAGGAAATACACAAGAAAATAATTAGTAAATTGTTCGTTTTATTACAAACTTTCTTAATTGTACAGTGAAAAATAGGTAAACACACTTGAAAATAAAATGAGAGGTGAGATAAGGGCACTCTGACGGGGAAATTGTTAATTAAAATTTTTTTTTTATAATTAATTTATTTTTTTATTAATATTAAAGGAAAAGAAAAAAGGGGATAAAGAAAATTGTAGTTGGATTTTGATTTTCCTGCATCACTGACGTCATAGAGTTGGAGCGACATTTTTTTTTTGGTGTCGATTTCCAACAACTTGTTGCATTCGGTCGAGTGTGAGGTTTTTGTTATTTATTTTTCTCTCCCTGAGGGTTTTTTTTTCCTTTTATAGTCTAGTTTTTTGCAACTCGCTCGTTTAAAATTGAATTATGTACAGTAATCGAGAAGAAATTGTCAACCAAATTTTTTTTTTTTTTTTTAAATTTTGGTTGGAGAATAAATTAAAGTTAGTTAGCCCGGGCATTCAATATCCATCCCATTCACCCACACGCACTTCTCGAGACTGGTACGTTCGAGGCATTCCTGGAAGACGACCGTAAATCGATGAATATGGATCTTCGATTACGCTCGATTCTGTGAATAAATTAGGATTATTTTAGTGTTTGGATATTTATTACGGACCAAAAAGTGTGGGTTTGCCATAGCTATAAGTGAATTAAATTATTTTTGCCAAAAAACTAAAAAAGAACGAAATTAATAAGATTTTCTAAAAAAATATTGATATTTTTATATCGATATATCGTCCTATTAACCCCATCTAAAAATTTTTTTTTATTTTATTTGACATAACGGGCACTTCCGGTTGAAAATGATAGACATCGGACCTCGTTATTACGAACGATTTCGTTATAATGAGGGTTTATATTATACCGAACCCCGATATAGCGAACAAAATGTAAGCTTAACATCAATTTGCTGTTCGTATTAACGAGGTTTGTCTATAAATAGACAAAATTATATAAATCCAATCCAATCCAATCCAATCCAATCAAACAATTTCATGGCCGATGGCATTTGCGATGCACGACATTGAATTTAAACTTGTTGCACACGTAAAACAAGAAAGGAAAAAAATGATGAACTCATTCATACATCATGTGAATGATATCATTTATCATCTCATTAGCATTTGACTTGACTGCATAACAAAAAATAAAATCACAACTCACGAGTCACGACACAACTTCACAGTTGCACAACGTTACAGTAATCAACCACAGCCACAACTTCAACCACATACTAGCTTCATTCAATCATGGAGGTGTAATAAACAAATTTTACCTGTTGTCACGACTCTAAAACTCACTTAGGAACATTTGTTTACATTTGAAAAGAGGCAAATATGGCGCCTAAGGCCCTAAGAACGTCTGTGACATTTGAAAAGAGGCAAATATGGCGCCTAAGAACGTTTGTTACATTTGAAAAGAAGCAAATATGACGCCTAAGAACATCTGTTACATTTGAAAAGAGGCAAATATGGCGCCTAAGAACATCTGTTACAATTAAAAAGAGGTAAATATGGCGTCATTCTCGCAAAATCTCGCCCCAAGTCTCGACACTGAGCATGCACCCAACAAAAAGTCCCTTTATTACACCTCCATGTTTCAATCACGCAACATACCCATTGCAACGTCATAACTGTTGGATCTATCTCTCCCTTGTCGAGGATACTGATTCATCGGTGTCGTGCGCCCATATCCCATAGTCGATATCTTAGAATTGGGACTACTTCGTGTCTTAGCAAAATTTGGAATATGAGCTCTGAATCCACAATAATAAGGATCATCTGTTTGAAAAAAAAATATAAAATCAACAAATTAAAAATTTTTCAAAAAAAAATAAAAATTAATGTCACACATCATTTATTATTAATTACCATGTAAACCAGTCGGCGCCTTTTTCCTAGATGTTTGTAAATGCGGCAATCGGTATTTATTTTCCTCATCCCTGCTCTCGTAATCGGGTTTCGGGATGTGATAAGCACCCATGATTGCATCTCTCGGAGGCAATTTTGGTGGTTTGTCACCGGTACTACTTTTCCGGTCACGTTCCCTCGAAGTCGAACTTCCGTTGCTCGGAAGACTGTACGGGTCTTCGTCCGGAATCGGTAATCGTGGTCTCGCTTTTGGATTAACCGGTAATTGTTTTTGAACTAAAAAAAAAAATATTCAAACAATTTTATTTGCCAAAAAAAATTTTTTTTGGAAAAAAAATTGGTAAAATCACTCACTAGGTGGCAGTTTGCTTTTGAGCATGTCCATTGCGACGATGTTGATTATCATGAGCCAACATGGACAATCGAGGATGTCTTGTTCGTTTCGAACAAAAATAACGGGGGAAATGCACTGACATTCCAATCGGCGACGATCGGGATATGCACGTTTTAACTCTTTGGATACGTTATGTTGGAACTTTTTCATGTCGAAAATCTGTCGAGGAAAATAAAATTTAAAAAAAAATAAATATGGTAAATAAAAATAAAAGCATGTGTGGTAAGTGGTGTGAAATTCTTTTCACTAGGGAAAAAAAATCATCTGGTGGATTTTTCTCGCGGCTTTGAGAGAAAAAAAGGTGAGAAGTCGGTCATCAGCACAGATTATTACGAAACTTTGAACGAGAAACATGGAAAGGCCATGGCCAAATTTCGGAAAATAGTTGGGTGTTGATGCCCGCATTTTATGCCGTTATACAATAAATGTGTACGGTTTGGCATTGTCAACTTTAATTATGTGTAATTATAATTTTTATTAGATTAAATAGTTGTAATCAATGGTCTCCAGTAGCTACCGTACAAAAGGTTGTACAGACCTCAATTTACTCAATCAACAGCAGCCTCCAGTGGGATTTAGAAAGAAAACAACCTAGCAAATGTCATTAGGCACAAAGACATCACTTTTCGCAACCAAGATGGCCTCCAGGGAGGTTGTAAGTTGTCTGCCTCAACATCAGCAGGGACAAAGAAGACCATTCTTGCAACCACAACAGGAGGTTTCATCTTATTGGTTTGATGTGAAGAAGAATGAGTTTGTGGGGTAGATAGAGTCATATTGGAGTGCTGACTGTCAATGAGTTGACTCGAGACAGTAAATAAGCCAAATTTCTGTAATCCCAGCATGAGATCACAGATTATGAGCATCTATGACTTTATCAGATCTTCCCAGAGGTCATTGCTTCGATTAAATTTGTCTGTTTTATAATTTTCAAACCAAAATTCCAATGGTGACATGCAAAAAGAAAAGGAAAATGAAGACGCAAAGAAAAGACGAGGAAGGATTATCAGTAGACCCTGTTAGCTTCATCACCAAGAAGTTTCTCGAACAGTGTAAGGAGTAATCATTTATGTGTGAATCAATGTGAAAGTGTGAATTACATCACAAAATCACACAATCACACTTCAAGTGTACGTAGCAACTTTTATGATGTCATTCACACTTTCATATTAATTCACACACAAATGATTACCCCTATTGACCTTTTAAGCTAGTCACTTGTGTTCACACTGACGCAAAGTAAGACGCAACTGACAGATGCATTGTGGGGAAGCAAGGCTTGCACGCAACAGGTAAACATGCAAACGCAAGGATGATGGTGCAAAACGCAGCATGCAAGCGTTACGGTAGCCAATGAGAACTCTATACATGCACAATTTTCAAAAATGGCGGACCAAGATCTGATAGATAGTATAGAGGATTTACAATAGGGCTGGGACTTTAGTCGATTAAAATTTCGCACAGCGCACACGGTAATCGATTAATCGAATTCAAAATGATGCCAAAATAAGTTAGTGCTGATTGATTAAATCGATGGAAATCTGAAGAAAATCGACGAAAATCGATAGAAATCAACAGAAAAGGGCAAAAATTTACGAAAATTTATGAAAAACTGCGATTTGCCGTCGATTTTCTGTTGAATTACCCCAGATTTCAATCGTTCTTTTAAAAATTTGTTACGATTTCTTAATTTCCGCCCAATTTGGCCAAAACTTTTTTGACCAAATAATTTTTTGGGGTTTTTAATAGTTTAAATCAACTTTTTGTAGCCAATGAAATTGTCGATTAATCGATTAAAATATCGAGATTAATCGACAAAAAATTTTAATCGAGTCCCAGCTCTAACTTACAACTACGTATGACACTGGATTCAAGTCATACAAAGACAATTAACGCGACAGATGGCACAATCACCTGCATCCTGATTGGTTAAACCTTGTGGAAGTACCTCCACCTCCAATAAAACCCAAATTAAATACCATAACAAACACCAACCTTGACTGGTTTGTCCATCTCCAAAGCTCCATTGGGCAGTTTAAGGGCATCCGAGGACAAACTGTTTTCTTCGACACTCATCCCATCTCGGACATAAACGTTGCTCTTGCTAACACGCTTGATTAGGATGTTTCCCGCAGTATCCATTTTGATCTTGACACCCTAGACACGTCGTAATAAACCAGAAAAAAAATAGGAATTAATTTATTGTCCGTAACACAAAGGCGAATAAGAAAAAAAAAACTTTTCGAGCTTTTTAATTTTCAATTCCGGCCTTGAGACGGCGCTTTATTATCTCCCTTGATCCACACCGCTTTTTTAGATTCCATTTAAATTGACAAAAAATAATGAGAAAGGAGGGGAAGAAAGACGAAGAAAAAGCGAACTAAAACTCGTTTCGAACAAAAAATGAGGTGGGTGTTGAGTTTCGAAGGAGACATTCGATGGTTTGAGAAAAAATGGGCTGAGGGTGAGGAGTTTGTGAGGAAAAAAAAAATTTGACCGAGGCCGTTTGGAAATTACGGTTGTAACAAAGTGGGTCAGAATTTGTGAGTAGAGAGAAGGGGTGGGTGTGGGTCAGTCATAACAGCGGTTTTCTTTCCCCTCGTGCCGCACGGAGTCGCCTTAGGACGTCTTACAACTCGATGACACGTCACTTTCTCGAGTTTTGTGTGGGTCGGAGACCCGCCTCGACCTGGTGACCCAAATACCCATGCAGAGAGTCGAGTCGTTGGAAAAAAAAACAGGAGCAGAAGTTTTTTTGGAGGAAGGGGGGAAATAAAGGAAAAACTCACGTGTCCAATGTGTCTCTTGACTTCTTCGGTTTTGGCATCTCGCATCGGGTTGTCGAAGCCGTTTACTCCGATTCTGTAGCCGTCGAAGCCGTCGTCCGAGCCGTTGACGGTCAGCACGGGGGTGCGGGCGTATGCCTTGGCCACACGTCGGTTTCGTTCCAGACAAATTACTTTGGCCCAAATTTCGTCGTCGATTTGCGTCCATTTGGCCAATACTTCATGAATGTGGTCCTTTGAATTAAAGATGAAAATTTAAGTTATGGAAAATGGTCAAATAATGTGCCAAAAATGATCAAATGGTCAAACTGGGTGAAAATTGGGCAGAAAGTTGAAAAGAAATTGTAAATATCTGTGAAATTTGCCGAAAAGTGGTAAAAGTGGTCAAATGATGCGCCCAAAAATGGTCAAATGGTCAAAATTGGTTACAAATTGGGCAGAAAGTGGTAAAAAGTGGTAAACAGATGTAAAATTGGCCGCGATAAATGGTCAAGATAATTTAATTCAACTATTAAAATGGCCAAATGGTCAAAACGGGTTAAAAATTGGACAGAAAGTGGTACAAATGGTCAAAACAGTTCAACCATAAAAATGGTCAAATTGGTGAGAATGGTAAAGTGGTCAAAAATAATCGGAAAGTCGTCAAAACTGTTCAAATATGAAAATGGTCAAAAATAATGAATTAGTCAGAATGGTAAAGTGGTCAAAAATGGTCGGAAAGTGGTCAAAAATAATCGGAAAGTGGTCAAAAATAATCGGAAAGTGGTCAAAACTGTTCAAATATGAAAATGATCAAAAATAATGAATTGGTCAGATTTGTAAAGTGGTCAAAAATGGTCGGAAAGTGGTGAAAACTGTTCAAATATAAAAATGGTCAAAAATAATGAATTGGTCAGAATGGTAAAGTGGTCAAAATTGGTTTAAAAAATAGTCAACAAAGTTCATATTGTCAAAATGTCCAAATTGTCAAGGTGGTCAAAATGCCCACATTGTCAAACAGTCAAAAATAGTCAAAAATGACCAAAAAGTACATAATCTTAAAACTTAGAACATTGTGCCAATAAACCCAAACCAAAATCAGTCACGTATGTACAGTAATCACAATTACACAATAACAAAACAAATTCCAATGTAATTCAATAGACAGAAAGCTTTCCTGCCTAGTTTCACATACAACTACTCCCAGGAAATGAAACAGTCAAGTCACTCGATACAACACCTTTAAAAAACTGTTGTATGGAATGCCGTACAAAACATTGCACTTGGAAAACACTAAAAGTTCACTCGAAAACAGCTGCTCCGATATATCCTTATTTATGACAACAGGTGAATTAAATACAAAATAGAGGATGACTGCCGAAGCATGGCCTCATTACATACAATTTGTATGCACAACCCAACATCTGCCACTTTAAAATTCTTCTTTTATTTTTATTATTTTTATCTAGCGCAAGATGCGCAGGTCAATCGAATGGAACTAGTTGGCCTTAACCTTTTGATTTGTAGTCGTTTTGGAATTAAAATTTTAAATTCATTTAGAAAAAAGAAATTAAATTACAAATAAAGTAAGAGATAAAAGGGGGAAAAAATGTAGATGAGATCAACGGTCAGACGACTCGAAAAAGATGAGGAAGTTTGGAATAAATAAATTATTTCTTGTACTGTAAAGAAAAAAAAAAATGAATTGTGATATAGCGAGGTTTAATAGTGCACAAGGCCCGAGAGGGAATGAAGAAAGAATTGGCCAACGAACCTTAGACGGGTTTGACGTTTAATTATAGAAAAGGTAAATAGAAAAATTCGCTTGTAAACGATATAAACAAATATCAGTGACACGCAAAACTATTCTGTTTTAAGGTTAACGACAATTAGAAGGGAAAAAAGTGTAAATAAAAAGGAAATGCCATTGGGTAGAGTGAAATGAGGACGGACGAAATGTGATTACTCAAGAAATGTGCATGGAGAGAATTATTCATTTTTTACATGGAAATGACATTGCGGTTAATTTGACCGTCTTGTACGGTAAATGTTGATGGATATAATTTTTATAAAGGATTTTAGGTAATTGACGGTTAAAATGATCGCATTTGGCCATCAGTTTAAGTATGGATTGATTTTTAAAAAAATCATTTTAACATGGAAATGCCATAGCGGTCAATTTGACCGTCCCAGAATATTGATAAAAAAATTTGGTTTCGATTTAACTACAAAATAAGACGTTATAAAAGGGTTTTAGGTGATTGATGGTCAAAATGACGCAATTGGCTACATATGTCTACGTAATTTTTAAAAATTTTTTTCCAAAATAAACAATTTAATAAAAATTATTTTACATGGAACAGCCATAGCGGTCAATTTGACCGTCCTGTAAATATTGATGAATATAATTTTTATAAAGGATTTTGGGTAATTGACAGTCAAAATGATCGTAATTAGCCATCGGTTAAAGTATATATCAATGGAATTTAAAAAAAAAAAATTATTTAACATGGAACAGCCAGAGCAGTCAATTTGACCGTCCCGGAATATTGATGAAAAAAATTTTTGTTTCGATTTTAATTACAAAATAAGGCGTTATAAAAGAGTTTTAGGTAATTGACCGTGAAAATGACGCAATTGGCTAGTCTATGTAAGTTAAAAAAAATTATTTTTTGAAAAAAAAATTATTTAACATGGAACAGCCTTAGCGGTCAATTTGACCGTCCTGTAAATAATGATATAAAATTTTTTAAATAAAATTTAACTATAAAAATAAATGTTACTATAAACCAAAAACATTTTTACTTATAAAATCAAACAAAATTTTCAGGACGGTCAAATTGACCGCTATGGATTGTTACACGTTAAAAAAAATTTTTTTAAATTAAATTTGGTGTTGTGTATCCACATTTTTTTTCCTGTAAACTTTATTTTCTGTAAATAGAAAACGATATAGGTAAAGTAAAGAGTCAGTCACCCCATTAGTCTCCAGCACCAAACAGGGAGTGGACAGAACCAGTCGTTCTTCGGCCCTGGAGGTGTTGATGACCAAAGATGGGGATAAGACGGTAAGGAAGGAGTGAAACTATAAGGACAACGACCAATTCACCCGGCGATAAAAACAGAAAAGGAAAGTGAATCGAAGATAAAATTGAGTAACAAACTTCCGTTTAAAAAAATAATAATAAAATAAAATATAAAAAAAAAATAGATAATAATAAAACTTTGTGTATACAAGAAATTACATTTCTCAGGAGAATAGAAGGAGAATTAATCACAGAGGAATGAGGACGAGTTTGTAAAAAAAAATGGAAAGAGGATAATGCTGATGAGGCGAAATGAGAAAACTCGTGATGGCATCATTTTAAGACTTTAAGATGATGATATTAAAAAAATCTCAGTGGTTAATTTTAAATCCTAACGCGTTGCCACACCCTTTCCACGGGCAAAATATATGTCGAAATGAAAATTTAAAACTGAAATTATATATTTTCAGTCGCAATTTGCTCTTATTAAAGGCGAAATCGGTGTAGAATCGTATTTGGAGGCAATAAATTGAGCCAAATGGTTACAGTTTAGGAAATTAATGAAGCAGTTAGCCATGAAAAAATTTATCCAATAATATTTTTACGTTTTTTTTATGTACGTGAAGTGATTTTCAACGCTAAATAACAAAACCCGTGTAAGAAATTCGGTAAATTTGTTCCAAATTTCACGAATTTCATAAATTTCTCACATTTTTCAACTTTTTTCACTCGTGAGCGTAACGAAGGATGATTATTTCGTTCGTTTAACTCCCCTGATGACGTAAAATACAGTCGTACGCCACTCAGTACACAAAGGAACGCCGTGGGGCATTGAGTCAGATGGGTCGTCCACCCCGCCCCGCCTACTTTTTCCTCTAAACTCATAGAAATCGGACGCTGGTTCAAGTCGCCCGGGGACAAAATCTCCTTTAAAAATGCGGCCAAACTGATTTTGATTGCCGATGACGTCGACCCGGGGTCCCGTACACCTGGTTTTCGCCTCCGAGTTGGGTATAGGCTGCGCCCATTTTCCCCGAAAGAGGAAAATTGAAGGGGGGGATTAATGTCGGTCTGTTGGGGTTATGGGAGAGGGCAAAGGAGGGCGTGGCGTGAACTGATGGCCCCAGGGGTCAGCGAATACCATAAAATAAAAGGCAGTTGTGCGGGGGTGCGCTGAGTTGCTGTGTTGCTTGTTGTGGTCGTGGGTTTCCTCACGTCCCACCTTGAACTTTTATTTCCACTCGTTTCGTTTCCTTGATATAAACGATATTGATACTATTGTTTATTTATATCGAGCTGCCACCGTGCTTCGCTGCATCGCATCCCATTGACTTTCTATGGGAAATTTTTATTATTTATTTGATTTATGGGGTCTTAAAGGGTTAAAATGTTTTTTTTTTTAAATTTTGCTTTGTGTGTATTGCTGATAGTGTTTTAAAGGGGAGAATGGATTTTTTATAAAATAATTTTTTAATTTTTTGAAAATTTATAGGGTTGTTTATTTTTTTCGTTTTGTGCTTTAAAGGGGAAAATAAATTTTTTTAAAGGATTTTTTAATTTTTTTAAAAATTTTTGGACTCTTAAAGGGTTAAAACTTTTTTCTTTTGTGTTTTTAAAGGGGTAAATGGATTTTTTAAATGGATATTTTGGGGTCTTAAATGGGTTAAAATTTTTTCTTTTGTGTTATAAAGGGGAAAATGAATTTTTTTGAATATTTATGGGGTCTTAAAGGGTAAATTTTTTCTTTGGCATTCCTGCCACTTTTCTTGTCAAAAGAGGGCGTCCTTGCGTTTCTGCTAGACTTCCTTGACCCATTATGGAGGCTGTAGTTTATTTTTCTACTGTTGGTTGGGATTGGGCGCGAAAAGGTGAAACTCGAAAAAATATCACAATCGACCTCGGACGATGCACGACGTTCACAAAAGACAAAAATAATATTGTAAAGTTAAAAAATTCTTTAAAAAAATTCATTTTATCCTTTAAAACAGAAAAACAAAAAAATTTTACCCATAAATTTTCAAAAAAATGAAAATAATCGCCATTTAAATACCCCTTTAAAACACAAAAATAAAAAAAATAAATTAACCCCATAAATTTTCAAAAAATGAAAAAATTCTTTAAAAAATTTCAAAAAATGAAAAAATGTTTAAAAAATTTCAAAAAATGAAAAAATTCTTTAAAAAATTCATTTACCCCTATATAAACACAAAAGAAAAAAATTTACCCTTTAAGACCCCATAAATATTCAAAAAAATCATTTTCCCCTTTACAACACAAAAGAAAAAAATTTTAATCCATTTAAGACCCCAAAAATTTTCAAAAAAATGAAAAAATCCTTTAAAAAATTAATTTACTCCTTTAAAAACACAAAAGAAAAAAAGTTTTAACCCTTTAAGAGTCCAAAAATTTTTAAAAAAATTAAAAAATCCTT
>JAQFZO010002916.1:0-10956 GCA_034695885.1 Geophilus flavus | reverse complement strand
TGAGTGTTTGTAGAAGATGAAAAGATGGGATATACCGTATCTAATGAGAAAATCTGAAAATTGTTTTTGATGTCTCCATTTGTGTTGGGTTCCTGGTTGGTTTCCTTTCCATTTCTAGGGAACCTTTTTTTTCTTTCGGGGTAGTTTGGAGGGGGATTGGGGGTTTATACTAGCAATACTTCCATGGCCCGCTATTTGATTTGGAAGATGAGAGCAGCAGCTCGGGTCCTAAGGATTCCCCCTAAACCTACAAAGATAGATCCTGCGCATTCCTCCTGCCTCGGAGGTTCTGCTGCTGCTCATCTTTCTTCCAATTAAAGCCTAGGGCACATAAGAAACCATGTACTGTTGGTTCCTCCTTTTCTTCCTCCATTCCTTTGAAGGTTTTTGCCTTTTTAGTTTGTTTTTTCAATTTGGTTGTGCCATTGGTGTCTTTGTTCCACTGGGCATCGACCGGGTCATCCCAACACAGTGGAGAATTTGACATTGATTATTTGGATTGTAAAATTTATTGGACTGTGTACCGGTATGTATTTTGGGTTTTTTTGTGTCTTGTTATTGTAAGAACCGGAGCAAACCGCTGCTTACGCTTGTGCTTACATATTGCGCTTGGGCTTTGCGCTTTGTTTCGAGGCGTATTTTCTGACCAATGTGTTATGATTTGTAAGTGCATGCATGCCCACTGTTCAAAAACAAAATGGAAGTTCCCTGTATTTATGTAACAGTTTTGGCTTGAGCTTTAGCGTAAGCGGCCATTTACTTCGGGCCTAAAATTTTGTTCTCGACACGCCGCATATGGCCAGAGTAGCCGCTGGCAACAAACACAGTTTTAGAGTACAGTTATGGCAAATATTACTTTCTTTGACAAATTGTTCAAATTGTGAAACCATACAAATTACATATATTGCAATTTTGCACAATCCATTGAACACATCACATCATGTTTTGCAACGCAATACGGTATCTACTGTATGCTTCCAGACTTTACGGTCACCCAGCAAAAAAATGAGTATAACTTCTTAATAAGAATCATTTTGTACCAAAAGACAATAAACGCCATAGCTACAGTATCAAAGCCCACCAACAAAGAAAAAAAATAAACAAAGTAGTAACTCACCATAAACAGAGCCGACGATTCCAAGCCCAACAAACAAACTCACCAACATTATGTCTAATGTTGCGCAGTGAAGCTCACCAAGCTTTTAAGGCCGACTGTTGTGCCTTTTTTCCACTCTGACGTGCATCCGGAGACAGAAATAAAGGCGGGAAACTAATCCACCAGGTCGCAGCATGCAGTCACCGGAGGGGGCAAGTCTATTTCTCTCTCTCTCCTCATTTCAATTACAAACGTGTATGTGCAACACCAACAACTAACTGTTGCATCGATTTCATTTATCCCTCCTCGACTTATCCTCCTTAAAAATAAAAAAAAAACTAGCTAAACTAAAGTGTCCAATTGGTTGTTTTCGTCACTATGCAGAGAACTCAGCCCCGTGTCGGAGTCGACTCCATTTTCTTCGACAGTTTCGGCCACCATTTCGACGACGCTCACGCTCTCCACAATCTGCAAATCCTCGGCCAATTTGACTAGATACTGATGTTTATCCATCAATTCCGTCTGCATTTCACGTAACCTCAAGTCATTACGTGCGAGTTCAACTTGTAGGTTGCAATTGACGCTCATCGCGCGCTCTAATTTGTATCCCATGTCGCTTTGGCGAAGTTCTTTCTGTATTTCAACATTCAAATGCGCCATTTTCTCCTCCGTTTCATTCAGTCGTTTGTAAGTTGTCAATAAACGAGTGTATAAAGTCTCTACGTCTTCCTCGACGTCGTTGTTTTTCGGGTGTAAATAGGAATCCAACAGGTAATTGGCGCCCATTTCCTGCACCCTGGCGAGATGCGTTTGTTGTTCGTAGTTGTCGATCTGTTGGGTTTTGTCGTTGAGTAAACGTAATTGTGCTTGGATCGTTTCTCCTTGTGCAACGATCACTTTGATCAGTTGTTCCAACGTTTCGGTTTGTTCGTGTTTCTTGCGACGTCTGGCGGAGTTTTTGATGTTTCGTGGGGTTGTAGGGGTGCGTTTGAGGATTAGACGGACGTCTTCGGCGTCTTGGTTGCCCCATTTGCGCCATACTTTGAGGATTTTTGCATGGCCGTCCAAAGGGCGTTGTACTTGGCGCCATTTTTCGACGATGTGGTATTGGCGATATAGGTCTTGGTCGGATTTGGTTTCTGGAATTGAGAGAGAGATTGTGTTAGAAATGATATAAAATAAGATGTTTTGTGTAAAGGTTTTTCGTTATTTTTTCCGTTATTCTGTGGAAATCAACCGACAACAGTATTTTCTAATGCTGCAGCGATCAAAAATTTATAAATTTGCTGATTTGTAAATTTTGAGTAAACCGGAAGTCCCCGATATTGCAATAGCATAGGAATTAGGGCTGGGACTCGATTAAAATTTTTGGTCGATTAATCGACCGATTAATCGCTTTTTAATCGACAATTTCATTGGCTAGAAAAAGTTTATTTAAGCTATAATCCCAAAAAATTATTTGGTCAAATTGGGCGGAATTTAAGAAATCGTAACAAATTTTTAAAAGAAAATCGATTGAAATCAGGGGTAATTTAACAAATCGCGGGAAAATCGCAGTTTTTCATAAATTTTCGTCAATTTTGCCCTTTTCTGTTGATTTCTATCGATTTTCGTCGATTTTCTACAGATTTTCGTCGATTTTCTACAGATTTTCGTCGACTTTCTACAGATTTCCATCGATTTAACCAATCAGCACTAATTTTTTGCCGCCATTTTGAATTCGATTAATCGATTAATCGTTGGATTAATCGACTAACGATTAAAATAGGAATTTCTAGGAATATGATTATTGGGCCCAGCTCGATGAGAGGGTTCAAAAGAGGTCTCGCAACCCATATGTACGTGCACAATCAAAGTACCCACCATAGTATAATACGTATCTAAATAGAATTACGGCATTTTCGATATCATTTTAATGAAATTACGACATTTTTTACCCGATTTTTGCAAGAAAGTGTCATTTTCGACCTGATTCTAATGTGAGTCCGGCATTTTAGACCAGATTTCAGCAGGAAAGCGGCATTTTCTACCAGGGACAGGAGTACACAAGGGCACAAGTACACCACGAGCAAGGGTACGTCATGGGCACGGTATACAAGGTATTGAGATTTTATGGTTTAAATTAAAATTCTGATAAATTCAAATGATTTCCAAGAAGTTTCCGGCTACTTGCTAGTTGTAAATGTCAATAAAACAACCAATCGCAACTTAGAGCATATAGGAACTAACAAGTTAGTCCTGTTTGTTCCAGAATACTTGTCAAGTGCAATTATCATTACCCACAAACCTGTGAATTTGAGAACAAAGATGTTTATCTGTGGAGAAAATTCAGGTGCAAATGTGAATCCTCCTTTTTAAGGAGTTATAATTTACACATTCCAGATCAAGAAAAAGATACACAAATAATCAGGAAATCCAAAAATGGCATCTTTTCTTTTTTCAATCAACTAGTTTTTTTAAAAAAAATAAAAAAGTGATTTGAAGTTGCAAAATAAATCCATAAATTAATCAAGAAATTTCTTTTAGAATAATTAAATCAAATTAAATCATTAGTCAAACCATTTTTTACACTAAATCGTTATTTAATTACAACCTTAACTTCCAACTTATCAAATTTATTTTTAGAAAAATAAAGTTCAACTACTTTTTATCCAATTTCCAAATTTCCAACCCAAAAAAAAAATTATCCTGAACTAATTTCTTACAAAATCCTCCATTTTTGTACTAAAAACACTCCCTTTCTTGCAGCAGACATTCATTTATAGAATTTCCCTAATCCCTGACTTGTTTATAAACACACATACATCTTTATCTTTATTAATAATAATCTCACATTTATTATCATTTATCAAATGTTTACATTAATTTTCTTGCCCTGGATTCATGGCTCACAAGGGAACAACACGCCCTGAATTTTTATTCATTTGGCCTGCAAACTTTTTTAATGGCTGTCTAAATCGCCACTTATTAATTTGCTAAACGGTTTCCAGCTGAAACTAGAAGCGTCGTACGTGAAAAAAGTTGCTAACAAATTCCTTGCACTCATTTCAATACGAGATGCGACCTTAGTTGTTTTAGTTCTGCAAATTAACACTAGGTGAATGTTAATTAGATGTTTTAAATAAACATCCTTGATCCGTTGATTGACAAATGAAATTATCGTATTCATCTGACAATTTGGTACAAGTTTTTTTTTATTTCTCTGTGTTTTTGGGCGATGTTTGAAGCAAGGACAAAACAACTTTAAGCCATGTCATGAAATCTAATTTGCTTGATCCCGTTCTTAGGTTTTTTTAAATTGATTCAGTACAGTTGAGACATTTAAAGATGTTCTTCCGTCTCGCTAATTTTACTCGTATACAACAGTTTGTTGTATCTTAGTGTCTGGTTTTTTAATTTTACTTTGTAATTTTTACCAAGTAATGAGTCTGGGTTGTGGTGAGCTGTTTATTTGAATTTATGATTTTATTTTTGACCTTCAATTTTTTTTTTTTGGTTATCTGAGATTTGTTCCTGGTATAGTATGAATGAATGAATGATTGCAAAAGGAGATAATTTTTTTTGGATAAATGAGTTTTTGGTTGTGAAAATTACGTTTTTGGTTGTGTTTCCGGTTTAGTTGGGAGTTTGGTCGTGTAATGGCGGTTTAATATGTAACCGGAAGTGTTTAGGATTAGTTTAGGGGCCATTTTGAGAGAGATTCGAGTAAAAACATCATAATTTATGGAATAAGTAGTAGAATTAAAACTCGAATAACTTTTTTTTTTAATTTTAGAGAGTTAATTTTAAATTTTGGTTATGAAAATTGTTGTTTTTGATGGTGTTTCCGGTTTGTAGTTAAGATTTTGACCATAATGGCGCTTTAACAATACAACCGGAAGTGTTTAGGGGTAGTTTGGTGGCCATTTTGATCGATTTTGATGTCGTTTTGAGAGTTACTAGAGTAAAAATATCATTTATGGAAAAAATCGTAGATTCAAACACTTGAAAATTGTTATTATTAATTACAGTTTCGGTTTATAGTTGACATTTTGACCATAATGGCGATTCAACAATGTAACCGGAAGTGTTGAAACAGTTTGGTGGCCATTTTGTCACTTTGAGTGGAAATGAAGTAAAAGTTTCATGCTTATGAAACTAAATTTTAAATTATTAACAACTTTAGGCATACACAATAAGTGTTTCATGTATTTCCAGGGATTTTTCAATACTGGCATCCACTTACAAATTCAAACTGACAACTAAACAACACACCACAACGAAAGTTAATAACAACTTTCACCACAAACATGACTCAAAGCCTCAATAAAGGTCTTTCAATTCAACATTGTCACTATTCCCAACACGATTTTAAATTTATAACAACACCAAAAACCAACATAACTAAATCAAAAAACCCACAACAACTGATTTATTATATATAAAAAAAACCATCAACCAACCAACCAAACAAACAAAACAACTTTTTACAACCACAAACCAAACCAACACCAAAAAACACTTTTTACCTCACAAACACACCCACTTTGCTTACATTAATAGTTAAAATGAGAAAGGTCACTTGCACTGGGAAGTCAACACTTACCAAAAAAACAAAAAAAAACTTATTGAAAACCAATTTTTTTCCTTTCCAACTTCATTTCATCAGATTAAAATCTCTAATTACACTTACAATCAGGAAACACAAACCCCACACACTAATCCCAGCATTTAATCCTCCCAAATCACACATTTTCACTACAACAAACTCTGTTTAACAACTCTAACCTTTGGCATTCGCTCTGACGAGGGCTTTGGTCACATCCACGCAAGTTGTTGTTTTGTCCACACCGGTCACCCACTTCTGCAGTCCACCAACCCACACCGGGATCTCCATCTTCATTTCCTCACCTTTAAAAAAAAAAATTTAAATGTTTTGTTTACACTCTGCAAACGAGGATTTAAATGATTGATGTCATTGTGTCCATTCATGTGTTGTGTTGTGTGCAATGCAGAGAAAAGGAGATTCGAGTGTTTACGGTTTTTGGCCCGTGGCAACGGAAAGGAAATGG
The DNA here is from genome assembly GCA_034695885.1 of Geophilus flavus. Classification (NCBI taxonomy): domain Eukaryota; kingdom Metazoa; phylum Arthropoda; class Chilopoda; order Geophilomorpha; family Geophilidae; genus Geophilus; species Geophilus flavus. The sequence continues at coordinate 4,809 of JAQFZO010002916.1, read as the reverse complement.
AAACTGGGCTTAATGGCGTGAAGACTTTGCGATAGATAAAAAAAATAGAGAGATTGAAGCACGTGGTTCACATGCTCAAGGCTAACAACGAGGGAATATTTGTGTGCAATCGAGTACGGCACACCTGGCGTGTTAAGAGGGTCATACGTGGTCGCCCACACATTTTCGAATCAGTGGTGCGTCTTATTTCTCATGGAGGAAAAAGAAAATAAAAACACGGCAGTTTTGGATTAAGGGGGAATTTCTCTCATCTATTGTTTTCACACTTTATGTAACATGGAAAAAAATGGAAAGGTCAAAGACAGGGATCTTGAAAGGGTTTTTCTTTTGGTTGGGGAATTAATTAATTAATGCTGATGGGTGAGGTTGAGTTTTTGGTGATTTGCAAGGAAATTGGTGTTTTTTTTTGGTTTATGAGGTTGTTTTTTGGTAGGATTTTTTGGGAGGTGTCATCATACTGGTAATGGTTTTTTTTTTTGGAGTTGTTTGAGGAAAAGTGGAAATGTGGAGCAGAGTTTGGGTTGTGTGCAGTGATCCTTGATGTGTGTTTTTTTTTTTTTTGTTGTTGTTTGGGATTTTTGTTGGGATTTATTTTTGGGTTAGAGTTGTAAGGAAATGAATTAAGGGATAGAATAATGAGTTAGAGTGTTTAATAATAAGGAAATGTGTTTAATAATGAAGTGGAGTGTTTAACAATAAAATGACGTGTCCAACAGTGAAATATAATGTGAGTGATATGAGTGAAATGACAATGAAATGACGTGTCCAACAATAAAATGACGTGTCTAATAGTGAAATGATGTGTGATAAGAGTGAAATGATGTGTTTAACAATGGAATAAAGAGTGTTCAACAATTAAAAGTTTAAGAAAATTGTTGTTTTTGTGTAAAACTGAAGAAAATTTCTATTATTTTCATAAAAATGATTAAAACAATCCATACGGTACTGCACAAACATTCACCTACAAATAACCATCCAGACACCAACCAAACCAAAAACCCACATAGTATTGCAATCCATGAGTCAAACCACAATTAAAAACCACAATAATTAACACAAGCAATTTACACATTCACCTAAAGCAAAAACCTTGAAATTAATCAACTTTTTACACAAACCCTCATTTAAAAACTTAAAAAAAAATCCAATTTCCCTTCAAAATCAAACCTCAACTCAAATTTCATTCAAACCAAACCTCCAAAGTCCAAACTTTAAACCAAAACAAAACCTAAAACCAAACCATCATCATCTTACACAAACAATTCAACCAATAACAATTCCAAAAATAAAATAAAAAATAAATTGAAATAAACCCAAAACCACCAAAAAAGCTCAAACCAAAAACTCACCGGCTCTTGCCATGAAAATAAATCATCGAACGAGATTAACAACAAGTTAAGACACCGCGAAAACGACACAGCGGTCTGGTCTGGCGGCACCTTTAGCAGCCCGTGCTCTGGCTGACGTCATGCAAATGACTAGTCGGCTCGGCTCGGCTCGGCTGAGCCGGAAGGGTTGAGCAAATACCTGCAGGCAGACATTGGTGGGGCAACGGCACTGCGGGGCAAAAAAAGGGCGAGAGCGTTGGTTCGGGCACCTCGAGTAACGTTTGTTTGCAGTGTCGGAAGGCGCCACGACCCACTGAACCCACGTTGGCCGCACCTCAGATGATCACGGAAAGAAAGGGTTGTGACCTGACCCACGTGTGAGACTGCTCACGATTAGAGTATGTTTATTTCATGGTGTAGGTCAGTCAAATGGGTCATGGCTTCTCCCTCCATCCCTCTCAAATTGACAGCTGGCACGTGCCGTATGATGCTTGACTGATTTGATGCCTATATTAAGAAGAAGTGCGCGTGAGATAGATAGATAGATAGAGTGATCCATCTCAACTGTTTCTGTAATTCCGGTAATGGAGTCGTTGGTTTTCTGCATTTCTTTGATTGGGTTGAGTGAATGTTATTAAAGGATAAATGTAGTTTGTAAAAAGTTGTGTGTTTTTTTTGAGGGTTGTGAATGAGGCCGTAATTTAATGGTTTAAATTTAAATCTTTTTATTTTTGTTTTTAATTTTTGTTGTTTTTTTTGTAGTTTTTGGTAATTGAAATTTGAGGTACGTAATTATATTCTGTTTGTTTTTTTTTGGGAAGGGGAAGTGTTTGGGTGGATTTTTTTGAGGATAAAACTGAATGAGGTAAATGGTTGCAAGTATTATTTCAGATGGACTGGAAAAATGAATGTTGATGAGTTGTTTATGGATTTTATGTTGTTTTTACTGTCATTTTACTGTTGGTATGTTGATGAATGGGATGGAAACTCACGTCCAGAAGCACTCTCTTTCCTTATACGTATCTTATTGGTTGGCTTTGTGATAAATCCCAAGATTCCTTGCACAAACAACTCCCATATTACACTGGTTTCCAAACCTACAGACTCTAAGTTAGTACTTCGGGCTAGTAATTGAGGCTGACTTTTATTGAATTTACTATAAATGATTTTTTATGGCGTATGAAAAGTCATCAAAGTGAGCCAAGGTTTAGCCGAGGGAACCGAAATTCAAGAGATTCGTGGACGAGATTAACTTTTAAGATTTTTTAAGATTTTCAACAATTTTGCCCAGACTCCAGATTTTGAAAGAATTTGCATAGATTTTATGTCAAGATTTCTGGGATTTTTAAGGATTTAAGGGATTTTGATAGATTTTAGGGAATTTTTTACGTATTTTGTCGTTAAATAAGTTATTTGGGATTTTCAGGAGATTTTGGACCCCATCGACGAGATTTTGGACCCCATCGACGAGATTTTCATGACTATCGAAACCACTCGGCCTTGATTAAATTGTGCTTGATAAAGTCATTTATGTCATAAAAACGGTTTTTATAGCTGATAATTTGAACTGACGCACCTATTGATTAACCCAAAAACATAAAAGTCGATCATTTAATGGCAGCCTAGTCCAGTTCAGTTGTGTCGCAGCTATATATAGACAATTCTACATCCCAGAGTCATGACATAGATAAGACAAAGTGAAATATATATCATGCTGCATCTATTTAGATACCAAGTATAGACACATGGCCTGTCAGTAACCACGTTCAATAATTACCACTTGATCGATTTCTTCGATTTTCCCTCTATCACCGGATTTGCCTAACCAGATGACGACACATTTTACGTCACATTTCCTAATCGCATAATTTGAAAACCAATTTCAAATAATCGATGATTGTGGAGTTGTTTGAAATCAACTAATGCCTCATGTACTGTACGTAGAATTGATGTACTTGTAGATGCCATCTAGGCATTTCGATGTACCCCTAGGAGCCCAATTTCCTACTAAATAAAACCTAGAAAACAACATATTCCATCCACTGACTCATCCACCTCCCCCTTAGGCCTCAATCCATCCATAAACTTTAATTAATTCATAGTTACGCAACTCCTTTGAAAGAATTAATGAAATATTTAACTCAATCAGATAAAGAACCAAACAGAGATTACATTCAACCATTCTGCCTGCCAACTCAAGCTCATCAGAAAACCATAAAACAAGACAAGGAGGAAATGGAAAAAACATAAAATAAAAAAAGAAACAAATTCTACAAGCTCTGTTTCCCAAGGAATGTTCGAATACCCATAAAAATCGTGTCACAAAAATAGTAGAAAATCATGGCTGATGCATAGTGGGTACAAACCATCCGATTTTCCCACCCCTGATCTTCTTTCCTATAATCTCATCTCATCTCGAAACAATTTTGTAATTATCATAACTCTTTAGTTGAAGCTCTCGCTCGCTCGCTCGCAGGTTGTTTGCTGTTGTTTCAAGGTTCCGTTGTTATCTGATCTGATGTAGGTATCAGCAGGAAAGAAGGTTGATGGTGCGCGCTGAGATAATCGGTTTTGACTTAAAAGGAATTGAAGACACTTTGCGAATGTAGGGCATCGGGAGCAGTTTTATTTTATTTTATAGGACGGTAGGTATTATAAGCTAAGAGCCATCCAGCTGCTAAGAGGAATTAATGATTATGTTTTTAGTGCTTGTGTGTGTTTGGGAGGCCTTATTTAGAAGGTTCAGTCACAAATGACATTCTTTAAGGTTGTGGTTTTGATGCTGGAGTTGGAGTAGAAAAAAAGAAAGAAAATGTAGAACAAATAACATGTTTGTCTGGATCATGCACAACGTTCTTATATGTACCAAGAATGGAATTGTGACTAAAAAATGTTGTTTGGGGTTAATAGTCAGTGTTTAACTAGGAAGTGATGATGTGGATAATACAGTAACTATAAAGTTTTGAGTTTAATAAGGAAATAATCTGTTTAGCAATAATATTTTGTGTTTGGAATATTGTGTGTGTTGCTTCGACAAGGGGTTAAATTTCATGGATTAAAAGCACTTTTAGAGCTAAATTAGTTTGGTTGGTCGTTACCAAAGATTTGGTGGTGCCACTGAAGCGACCTAGTCAAGTGCAATAGTGCAACAGACTAAATCCTCGACTAAATCATCAGTCGGTGACATGCTCCAAACTCAACCTCCACTGTACGGTACCTCTCTACGGTTAAGTGCTGGCTGGGTTAGAGTGCTGAAGAGATTTAATTGTTGATTTGTACAGTATTTGATTTAGTTTACTTTATTCCTTTGAATAAATTTATGTTTGATTTGATTTTAATTAACAAATCTGATTAATTAATGAAGCTATACAATCCCTTTCCTGGATCCGCCCCTGAGATGGGGGTTCTCCCACATGTGGTACTAAGTTAGGGATTGTATAGCTTCATTAATTAATCAGATTTGTTAATTAAAATCAAATCA